>JAQQSV010000805.1:0-46742 GCA_028646515.1 Pseudochirops corinnae
GACATGTAATCAGTCTCTCACAATATGCCCACTGTGGAGAGATTCTGCATAATTACACATGTACAGCCTGTATTTGATTGCTTGTCCTTCCATTGGGGGTGGGTGATGAGGGAGGAAGAGAAAGAGTCTGGAATTTAAAGTTCTATAATCAAATGTTAAAAATATATATGTATATATGTGTATAATTATTATTATTGTTATTATTAACTACATCCAACTGGACTTTGGTAGGGAGATCCATCCTGCCCTACCAGAAAGTCAGAGGGGTGATGGGGGAGAACATAGGAGAGAATAGACTGGGGGAGAGTTATACAAGGGGATGGCTGTGTTGGGGTGGTGGGTGGGGGAAAGATGGGGAGAAAATGTGTAACTCAAGATCTCGTGGAAATGGATGATGCAAACTAAAATCAATAAAACAAAAAGCAAAGGATAACAAATGATCAATCCAAATATTGTACTGTTACCAAATAAATATTAAAAGACTTAGAGGAGGGCGGCCAGGTGGCACGGCGAATAGAGCACTGGCCCTAGAGTCAGGAAGACCTGACTTCAAATCTGGCCTCAGATGCTTAACACAAAAGTAGCCGTGTGACCTTGGGCAAATCACTTAACCCCAATTGCCCTACCTTCCCTCCTCCAAAAAGCAAAATAAATATATATATATATATATATATAAAGACTTAGAGGAATGACTCCAACACATTGTTTGAATCCCATGCAGGGTTCTCAACCTTCTTTATGCTCCAACCCTTTAATACTTGTATGTGGGCATATCTGCATGCGGGCAGACCCGCCTGGAGACAGATAGAGGAGCAATGTCTCAGTTCCTAAGACCATCATAAACATGTGTTTTCCAATGGTTTTAGGCAACCCCTGTGATCCCTGTGAAAGGGTCATTCGACCCCCAAAAGGGTCGCGACCCACAGGTTGAGAACCACTGCCAGAGGATTTATATTAAAATGTGGGAAAGAGTGTCATGAAATAAGAAGGTTTGGTTTGGGTCAAAATCTGTACCACTAAAAGAAGTATTTACATCAATGAGATGACTAACATTGATTTATTAAAGCATTGAAATGTATCATATTACTGAATCATAGGTGACAGACAGTCCACTTAAATCCCCATGATCTTTTTCATAATTGCAACTAGTCATATCTTCCCCATCTTTTACTTGCAAAGTTGATTGTTTGAACCTAAGCATGAACTTTCCCTTTTATTCTTATACAATTTCATATGATTAAATTTGGCTCAATCTTCTAGCCTACTGAAAACTTTTTGGATCCAGCTTCTGTCATCCATTGTGTTTACTATCTCTTATAGCTCTGTGTCATTTTTTAAGCTGGTAAACATGCAATCATTGCCTTAATTCAAGTCCTTGTAAAAATGTTAAATAAAAGAAATGAGGTTCCAGAGATTTCTAGGCTACTCTATTAGTTATCTTTCTCCAAGTTCAGTTAGCATTGAGCTTTGAGTGTTTATATATGTGTCTGGTCATTTATATCCACTAGTTGCATTATTATCTAGCCTATATCTCTCCACTTTGTCCACACAGAAAATTTGAGAGGCTTAATTTTTTTTCATCAAATACTTTGCCCAGTTGTAGGGAGACCTAAGAAAGGATAAGCTGTGATGTGTTTCTAGGAGAAAATGGGACCAAGAAAAATAGGCTTTCAGCCTTCTTTAGTCAACAAAACCATTGATATTTGAATAGAATGGAGAAATGCAATGAGAGGATAGTATAATTACTTCTAAACCATAGTACCTTTCAGCTTTTTCTCCATTTAAGAGAGCAAAGTGATATGGATATTTATCTGAGCCAAGTGTTATTATGAAATCTAAGAACTAAAGTGAATTTATCTCTACAAGTTGGATGACAGTTATAATGGGATAATTAGAAGAGATAATACAAAAGGAGGCTGTTAAATAGAGTACTGGAAATAAAAGATTCCAACAACAGATGTGACTTTAGCTTGGCCTCTTTTACCTTCTGGTGCAGCTGGTCTGAGAGAAAGAGAACTTCATAATCATTGACTGAGAAAGTTGACTGAAGAGACCACATGCTAGCTCCATAGGTACTGGATGAGAAGACAAGCTGAGAATAGCTATAAAAAGCTTCTTAGTTATTGTCTAAGAAAACCTATAGCCCTTTCATATAGGAGAGAGGCTTACTAATCACAGCACCTCCAGTAGATAAAAGATAGAGTAGTAAGCAGCCCTGAAGAAAGCATATCAGATGAAAGGGAAAAAAGAACAGAAGAAAACTTACAAGGAAGCAAAGAAAATATGGACAGCTCTCAATACAACATGTAGTATTTATCAAACAGACTTTCTTGAAATGAAAATTTATTGTTACATATTTTGAATCCTCTCTTATGTTCTTCTATGCACATGACACACTTTAAAAAAAAATCCTGACCTCGATAGAAGATTGAACATTTAAGAACTGAGAGAAATATAAGGTATATACCAATGACCAATTACAAGGGACTAAATAAGGATAGAATGTTTACCTTTTGTGTATGGAAAATGTAAAACCTATGTGTAGGGGCAGATCTGAGTATGATATGATTTCAAAAAGTAAAACCATTGAACAACAGCTTGAAGAGTAATTTTCTTACACAAATGAGGTGTAAGAGGAAAAAACCAATACAGAAGAATAGATGGAGGAGGAAGACTGTTGGTTCTGAAAACCTACTTTCATCAGGAATGGATTTAAGAGGAGAAAATACATATACATATATGTATATGGATGTATGAGTGTAAAAGTTTTCTAAATTTAAAAAGAAATAAAGCTCTAAGAGGAGAGGGAAGAGGAGAGAATAAAGGAGGGATCTTTAGAGGACAGCATGAGGGAATAAGTTAAAAGGGGATTATGGAAGGATGTTTAGAATTAGAGGAATGAGAGGATAAGGGAGGTATTGCTGGAGTGGGGAGTAGAAGGTCAAGTTAGGTAGAAGTAAAGTAGAGGAGTTAAGAGAAACAGGAAAAAAGAGATATGCACAAACATAAAAACAAGATTATGAGTAGAATCTCTTGGGAAAGTGTATGTTTATATATCTATGTATGTATATATATATGTATATGTATATATGTATACATGTCTATATATATCAATACCTATATATAAATATATCCATGCCCAATTCTAGCCTTCAGGTGGAGGGTAGGGGAGAGGAGGGGGGGGAAACAAAATAAAAAGTGTACAGCAAAGGACAAAAGAAAATCTACAAGGAAGCAAAGAAAAATGGACAGCTTTTAACACAACACACAGTATTTACTATATAAGCTTTCTTGAAATGATAAGTTATAGCTATACATTTTGAATCCTCTCCAATGTTCTGCTGTGCACCTGACTTGTTTTTTTAATTTTGTATTTATAAATATATTTTATTTTATATTTAAGTTTACAATGCTTCTTTTTCTTTTCCTATTATATATTTAAGTTTTAGTATTTGTCTAAAATTAAAAAAAATTTAAAAAGAAAGCACCTCAGAGGAAGATTTTTACTGATACACTGTAGAAAGCTAAAAGAGTAGGCTGAAATGCTGCATGTGGGGCACAACCTAGTGTTCAGTTCTCACCATCATCACCCTGGAAGACACAAGTGGCCAGTTTTTTGGATGTGGAAGCTTTAAGTTAAGTGTGTGTGCTTGCCCTGTAAGAGATCCCAATGGATGGAGAAGGAAAATTTGCACGAGGAGAGGATCCCAACCCACACCATCCTCTGAGAATAATATCCTTTGCCTACAACCCTTGGGAATATCCTCAAGACCGAAAATAAACTAATGGATGGAAAATATTTCACCTTCCAGATCTGAACTTGCCCCTTTGATGAGCTGCTCCAGGAGCTGAATGAAGCGTTGGAGTTGAAAGATGCTCACAGAGGGAAAGAACCTGAGGAGAACTGCCCATACCTCATCCAATGAAAGTATAAGGGAGGAGATTCCACTTCCTGTCAAGGTAAACAACTTTTCATGAGAGTGAAGTGCCTGACACCTAGTGATATAACCACTCCTATCCCTAGGCCCTTTATTTCTTATTTCCCACATACATCTCCTCTCCTTAAATTCTCACTTTTGAAAATTTCCAAAATCCAAGCCTTCCCCTCTTCCAAAGCAATGAGTGTCCTTGCCATTCTACCATACTGGCTCTTTTAAGATAAAAGGCTGTACTTAAGAGTTATGACAGTTTCTTGGAACTGTTACTGTGAGGTATTTTTGCCAATTTGGAAAATGTGCACATTCATGTAGGTGTGCCAGGTAAGGTGGGGGAGGGGCACAAAAGAATGTCAAGAAAATTGCTGGTGATACGAATACTTGTTGACTGATACCTCCAATAGGATCAGCTTATGGGGTGGAGTTTTTCCCAGTCAGCTGTAAATGTCTCCTCCCCACCTAACCTTAAATAGTATAGAACCTGGGCAAGTACTGTCATCTCTCCCATTTAGCAAAAGCATCCTCCCTAGGATTTAGTCTCTGTAAAAAAGAGCAAGGAAATAGAATGTGCTTCTACCAAAATACGTTTTGACCTGTCTGGCCCAGGGATCCATAAGCTGGAGTTCACAGATACTTTTCACTAGCTTCTAACTGAAATTTTAGAGTCCCTTCAATTATGAATGGAGGCAACAAATATTTTGCAAAGGAATCCATAAGTTTCACCAGACTACCAAAGGCAGTTGACATAAAAATGGTTAAGAGCCCCAGCTCTAGCCCCAAATTCTCAGGAGCACACTCATAATACAAAGTGAGGTGAACCAGTATTTTCCCTTCCCCTATCCTGTGGTCTCCTCCTTTTTCATTCCATCCCACAAACTTTTATCCTCTTTTTTTGTATCTTTTGATCATTTTTATGAAGATGTACTATTTTCTAATAAAGAGTTAATAGTAAAAAAAAAAAAAATGACCCCCACGGTTCCCCTTCAAGTCCAGCAAATTGGCAAAGATGGTAAAAGATGGTTGTGGAAAGATGCGCATAATAATGAATTGTTGGAGGAGCTATGAATTAGTACAATTATTTTGGAAAACAATTTGGAATTATATAAGTAAGTTGACTATAATGTCCACACACTTTGATCTAGAGATTCTGCTGCTCAGGTTATACCCTAAGGAGGACATGATCAAAAAAAAAAAAAACTATGTAAAGGGAAATATTAATAGCAGGATTTTTTATGGCAGCAAAGAACTGAAAATAGAGTAAATGTATGTCATTTGGAAAATGGCTGAATAAATTAGAGGACATGAATTTAATGAATCTTACTGTGCTATAAGAAACAATACAATGAATCTAGAGCGGTATGGAAAGATATATGAAGTGATTCAAAATGAAATAAGCAAAAAAAAATAACTAACAATGTAAATGGAAAGAAAAAGTCACAAAACATTTTCAAAACTGTAAAGAGATGGTCCCAAAGAAGAGATACTAGAAGAAAACTTCCCCCATTCCTTTGCACACTTGGGATATCCACAAATATAGAATGCTGTATATATTCATTTTTAAAATGTGTTAATTTATTATTATAATTATATATTGTTAAATATATAAATGAATAATTAATATTAATAAAATTATTAATTTTTCTTCTTTCTTTTTAAAAATCTGTCATAAAGGATGGCCTTCTGGGATCAAATGGGGAGCAGGATATAGGTGGAAATTTAGGCACTATAAAATCAAAACAAATCAATAATATTTATTTGAAAAAAATAATACATTTTAGAGTTTTATCATGAATTGAAGTCAACTTAGTTGGTCTTTATCTTATAGTCTTCATTATCTTCCTTTAAGGAAAATGAAAAAATATTTTCCCTGAGCCTGACAATGCCTTTCCCATTTTTCATGGTCTTTCAAAGTCTGAAAGATAGTGGCTCTGCAATCACATGTGTCAGTTTTGTCAACCCAAGAATTCAGTTTGTCTGGAATTTGCCATGACTTGAACTCAGGGTATCTCCTTACTTATGGAGAGTTTCAACTCTATTAGCCATTTCCATATCATCCTATCCAGTCCAAAGAGCATTGTTTTTGAGAAAACAGAAGCAAAATGAGACCTAATCTTTCTGTCTTTCCTGTTGTATATTATCGTTATTCCATCCACCTTGAGGAATGTTCCTAACCTTTCTTTGATCTTTCTCTTTCTGCCAATAGGGCATTAAATGTCTGACCTTTTTGTTGCCCATACTTTTCCTCCAGCTTCAGCTCATTTTGAGCTTTAGCATTTCTTAACATCGTACAGTAAGTACTGCATGTATTTATATTCATCTCCTTTGCTTGCCCTTGCTTCCAACTTTTCTTCGTGACTTAAAAAAAAAAATCTACACCAGTGAGTTTCTTGTGCATCCACAGAGGTCTCTTTTTTACATTTCCCCTTACCAACCTTATCAGAATTGTTTCTGTTTGCATCTTCAGGATATGATTCTTGAGAGTTTTCCTTTGCTTCTGTGCTGTTGAGTTTTAGATCATAGGTTGCTATTTTTTTCTGTAAAACATTCAATCTCTTCTCTCTCCAAATTTAAGTTGCACGTGAAACTATTGTCAGATTTTATTTCCTTGTCTATAATAAATTCTAAGATAGAGTAGTCGTTTCTCTCCAAGGTTCCTATCATTTCTACTTCAGCAACCAGTTCTTCTTTATTGGTTGTAATCAGGTGCAGAATAGTAGTTTCCTTTTTCAAAACAATTATTGTTTCATTGTTTGAAAAAATAAAAATTGCCAACAAAGCAAGCTATGACTTTATTAATTGCTCTGCTATTATCAGAGAATATGCTCCATTAAACATCTGGATAATTGAAGTCTTCCATCACTGCTATGGCAAGTCTTCATGCCAGACTAATGAATCCTGAATTCTTCATCTGTTTCCTCCTTGTGTTCAGGTGATCTACAGTGTACTACTCTACTATGACATCATTACTGTTTCTCCTTCCACTGATTTTTACTCAAATACCCTCAATCCCCATTCTTCCTGGATTTCCTCACATTAGTGTGGTTTTTAACATATAAAATCTTTGTATCCTTTTTCCTTTTTATTTAATCGATTCTTTTTGAATGAGGTATCCTCTTCTAGTATACCCCTTCACATTTCATTCCCTATTAAGTCTCAATGAAACTTATAAGGTCAAATTTGCTTCCTTGAATTATAATCTCAAATTTACCTTTTTGCTTTATGCATTTGTGTATAGACATTTGACATTACAGGTTTTGTTACTAATTTCTCTTGGATTTTGTCTTCTGTGAATTTCTGAGTGGCTCTATTACTATTCTTTCTATATTATGGTATATAGTGTGCATTAAAAATTCAGACAATAGTATATGATCCCAAGTTAAAGACTCAATTTTATGGGATTCCGGATAAGTGCTACATATTAATAGCTGACAGGAAAGGATGGGTGTGGTGATTCATGGACACAATCTCTTCTAGGGGAGAGGTTAAGGCTAGAGGTTGCTTGAGCTCAGGAATTATGAGCTTGAGTTAAGCTGATCTGAAGTCTACACTGAATCTGGCATGAATATGATGAGCTCCTAGGAGTTGATGAAAGAGAGGAAACCAGGCTGCCTAAGGAAGGGCCAGCTGGCCCAGGTCAGAAAAGGAGAAAGTCAAAGCTCTTATGTTGATTAGTAATGAGAGTGGGCCTAAGAGAGCCTTTGGTACTTCCATTCTGGGTGAGATAGGGATATTGAGTGTGTGTGTGTGTGTGTGTGTGTGTGTGTGTGTGAGAGAGAGAGAGAGAGAGAGAGAGAGAGAGAGAGAGAGAGAGAGAAAGAGAGAGAGAGGGAGGGAGAGAGGGAGAGGAAGAGGGAGAGGGAGAGGGAAGAGATCACTATAGGAGGTTGTGTGTAAACCCAAAACTTGACATAAATTAAAAGCCAATTTTATCGATAAAAGATTTCCTCTCTAGTGTGTAATGAGCAACACAAGTAGGTCCCTTCCTCAAATTATCTCTTCCCCCTCCCTCATTATGCCTCTCCCTACACAGTACTTAAAATGTCATCATTAGAGGTGTAGTTCTTGGTGAGTCCTTTTGGTCTTAAAGAATTCAGACTCCTTGGCCCTTCTGTTCTCTTCCCTGGGTTACCCACCACCACCACCACCCATTTATTTTCTCTATTGCTTCTGATCCCCTGAAAATTGCTGAAAGAAGATAAAAAAAAAACTATGATAATGGGGCCTATACAAGTTCATGCTATCTTATCTCAACCAAGTGTTCCTTGCTGCATAGAAATTCTTTTACTAATCTCTGACTATCATAAAACCCACAGTTTCTGTTCTAAACTTCCTGTTTCCTCAAGTCCACAATGCTAGCCCTGTTCTGTTTATGTTTTCAAGTGCCCTTACTTCCAACATTTTTGGGAAAATCGAAATCATCTGTTGGGTAAAGTTGAGAGTCTCCAGGAAATTCCAGTAGGCATCTGTATGGGAAGAGCTCAATGTCTACAATGAGTGTGGTCATACAAAATACAGTCCATGGGTGTGTTTGTGATGAGTGTGGAATGATTATTCACTTAGTGAAGTAGAACTCTGTGTGGTTTTGTGAGAGGTGGGGTGTGAGGAGGGGGTAGTGGGGGGGGAGGCAGGGCCATGGTGTGTGTATGTTGCAATAAGCCAAGATAGAGATGATGAGGATATAAACTAGGATAGAGGCTGTTTAAGCAGAGACAGGAAGGTAAATGTGAGGAATGTTGCAGAAGCAGAATAGATAAAACTTGATAACTCATTAGATGTGGGGTTTGAGGGAGAGAGAAAACTCAATTCAATTCAGTAAGTATTTATTAAGTCCCTTCTTTGTGCTAGGCACTGGAGACGCAAAAAAAAAAAATTGTCCTTGCCCTCAAGGAACTTACATTTCATTGAGAAAAGACAGCATGTACATGGATAAAATAAATACAAAATTTAATTTGGGATGAGGGTGAACACAAACATCTATGAGGTCATGAAAGATCTCATGGGGGATGTGGCTTTTGAGCCTACATTTAATGGAGGTAAGTATCTCAAGAGGTAAAGAGGGAGAGGATTCCAAACAAAGGTGAGTGGGAAGGGGATGGGAATGTTGGGGAGGAAGAGTAGTTAGCCTTTCTAGACCAAAGCTCTATGGGTATCAATTCATGCAGAGATTAGAGTGATTAGAAGTTCATCTCCTGAAGGCTTCATATCTGTGGCCATGATCTTTGTTGTGGTCAAGTTCAAAGAGAGGGACAATGTCTCTAGCTTTTGGCCCAGGGTGGCTCCAAGGATCTGAACCTGGGTGACTTAAAAGTACAATGGTGCTATGAACAGAAATAGGAAAATTTGGAGGAGGGATGGGCTTTGGGGAAATAAAATTAGATTTGTTTAGGATATCATGAGATTTGGAGATTTATGTGATATCTAGAAGTACCTCTAGTAATAGCCCCTTCCTTGGGATTTTGGAGGTCAGTGGATTCTGATGCTTAACAGAGAGTAAGGCCTGATAAGGTCAGGATATGAGATCTGACTCTGGTCATGAGAAGAGTGAAGAAGGGACAAAGGTGTGCTAAAGAAGGGGGTACAAGATATCAGAGATGAGGCAGAATTTCCTGGATGCCCAATCCTATGAAAAGTTGGGAAGGAATAAGACAGAAGGAGCAAAGGACCCATGTTGGAAATTAGGAGGAAGTCATCAGTTGTAATCCTCATAGATTTAAAAAACTCCTTGTATTTTAAAAATAGTCCCTTATACTCTCCACTCTCACTCTCAGCCTGCAAACTAGGTCATGGGAATAATATAAAACCCAGGAAAAATAGGGGTTAAAGGTGGGGAGAGAGGCCCCATCTCAGTACTCTGAGTGACACAATTGCATATGGAAGCCTTATGGTTCCTCTGGGACCCTGACGTGACATCTCATGAAAAGTTCTGCCTTTGAGACTACAAAGGAAAGACAAATTCATCTCTATATGTCATTCCCCTGACAAGGGACCCTTCCCTTTTATGCAAATCTTAGTGAGCCAAGTGGTTGTTCCAAAAACTTGATTGGCTCAGCCACTGGGACTCTTTAATCATGTCATGTGAGGAGTGTTGATCAAATCCAAAGTGGGATTTGTTCCTTTAGAAGAACATCTGTCCCCTGGAACCTTCCAGAGCCCCCCATTCTACTATAACCTGCTCCCTTGCAGGCTGGGTTCTCCAGCAGGCCCGTAATATATTCAAGCAGTTATACCATATGCACTGGAATCCCTGGGTATTCAAGTGTTGATCCAAGCTTAGTGCTGATGTTGTAGCTAGAACAGCCCCCACTTGCTAGGTATTGTGTTGTTAATACAGCTTCACATTCGGCTCACATTCCAAGAATTAGCAGTGAAAATGATTCTCCCCTGAAAGACTTAGCTACTCTTCCTAGTACAGCTTCCTGGCTATCTCCTTCATGCTAAACCAAATCTTTCCCATATTTTAGAAACTCTCTCTTCTGCCCTTATATTTGGGAAAGTCTCTAGGAGTGGGGAACCTGCAGCCTTAAGGCCACATGTGCCCCTCTAGATGCTTGAGGGCAACCCTTTGACTGAATCCAAACTTCATAGAACAAATCCCCTTAATAAAAGGATGTATTCTGTGAAACTTGGACTCAGTCAAAAGGCTGCCCCTGAGGATCTAGAAGGCCACATGCAGGCTGGAGGGACAGGCTCCCCACCCCTGAAGATCCCCAGCATGCTATAATGAAATGAACATTGGACTCTCTCCCTCTCTCATTCTCCCTCTTCATCTCTATCTCTCTGTCTCTCTCCCACTCCCACCCCCATCCCCTCCACTCCCTCTCTTCTCCTCTCTCTGTTCTAATCCATTTGGAATGTCAGCAAAGTTCAGATTCAGAATCAGCACCTCAGGATTGAAGGCCATGTGGTTCAGCCTGTACCTGAACAGAAATCCCCCATTATAGCATCCCTGCTGGGTCCAACCATTCTAGAGAACAGCTTGGAACTATGCCCAAAGGACCATACAACTGCATACTCTTTGACCTAGCATTACCACTACTTGGTCTGTATCCCCAAGAGATCAAAGGAAAAGGAAAGGGACATATGTGACAAAACTTTGTAGCAGCTCCTTTTGTAGTGACAAAGATGCCCACCAATTGGGGAATGGCTGAACAGGTTGTAGTAATATTGTAACAGGGACCAACTCTGAAAGACTTAGCTACTCTAATCAATACAATGATCCATGACAGACAATTCCGAAGGACTTGTGAGGAAAATGCTACCCACCTCCAGAGGAAGAAAAGATGGACTTAAAGTACAAATTGAAACATATTTTTTTCACTTATTTTTTCTTGCTTTTCTTTTCCAACATGGCTAACAGGGAAATATGTTTTGCATGACTTCATATGTATAATTGATCTCATATTCCTTGCCTTCTCAGTGGCTGGCGGAGGGGCTGGAGGGAGGAGAGTTGGGAACTCAAATTTTTTTTAAATGAATGTTAAATAAAAAATAAAAATCTTGCCACTTGAGCTAAATTCAGTACATGCTTATGCTTATGTTCCTCTAGTCCCACCTTCCCCAAGGGTCTTATCTGGACAGGTAATAGAACACAGGGGAAGACCACAAGTTGGGCAGAAGAGGTGAATTCAAGTCAAGACTCTGATCTTTAGTACATGTGTTATCCTTAGTATGTCACCTTGCTGAATCTCAGTTTCCTCATCAGGCCAGCTATGGTTTATGTATACATATTCCTCCCCCAACACCTTGCTCTTACTTTAGGAGAAAAAGCCAAATCAATACTACTATTACTACTGAGAAGGACCTTATGATCAACTACCTATTCCTCCATTCATAATCCCTGTGACTGCTGGACCAGACCTTGCAAGATAGCATGTGACGTGGGAGTCAAAGGAACTTAATTTGAATCCTGTTTCTACAATTTTCCATCTATGTGACATTAGGCAATTGACTCAACCACTCTGGCCCTCAGTTTCTTCATCTGTAAAGATGAGGGGACTAGATGGGATAATCTCTAAATTCCCTTCCAGCTGTAAATCCTCTCTCTAGTAACTAACCCTTCCACAGCACCTACTATGTGCCAGGCACTGTGCTGAGCACTTTTTACAAATGTTATCTTACTTGAGCCTCACAACAACCTGGGAGATAGATACTATTATTAACCCCATTTTTCTAATGAGGAAACTGAGGCAAACAGGGCAAGTGACTTGCCTAGAGTCACACAGCTAGTAAGTATATGATGTTCAATTTGAACTCAGGTCTTCCTGACTCCAGGGGTTCTATTCACTGCACCATCAGTTGTCCCATTAGTCTTCTGTCTATGCTGTATTACCCAATTGAAAAGTGAGCTCCTGGAGGCCAGGAACTTTCCTACTTTTGTAATTGTATCCTCAGGATCTTACAGAATATATGACATATAGTAGGTACTTAATTAATGTCAGCTAATTGGGTGATCTATAAAATGTAGATGAAGATGAGAAGGAGGAGGATACATATACTACCTTATCAACTTGTGGAGAAAGTACTAGCTATTTTCTAGTAATTTCACAACAGGTTTAGTAGCTTTTCACAATCTGGCTCAGCCATGTCCTGTATATTCTCTAGCATTCAGAGATATTTTTTTTCTGTAATCCCAAAACATTATATTGATACCATTTGAGCCATCTGGAGTTAGGAGCCCATTGATTCTGCCTTTACAGCTAGTCAGCAATGAAGAGTTACCCTCGAATTGGACTGGTTTCCTACTGCATATATCACCATTTGAGTCTCTGCAGCTTCATGGAAAACTGCTGGTGTGGCATTTAAGTAAATGAACTCTTCTTTGTCTGGACTCCAGATGCACAGAGCAGGACTGCTGAGCCCTTCTCAGGCAATCTTTTGATCTTTGCCTGAAAGCAAATACCACGGCTTGTCCCTTATCATGGCAGCCTTTTTCCTGGTCAACCATTTGTCTTAATGGAGCACATGACAGCCTGAAGAGGACATGCCTGCCCCATGAGAGACTATTTAAAATCTCTGAGACAACTGTCCCCTCCTAGGCTTGCTTTCCACTTCTGTATTAGTTGCACCAAATGTGGAGTTTTGAATAAAATCTAATGAATCAACTTTATCAATCTCCCAACTAGGTTTACCCACAGATCAACATATGCTAAGTGATGGCTGGCATGGGTACAGACAACATTCTGTGGCTGATTCTGCTTTAATCAAATCCTTCCTCTTCCTCATCTCCACTATCTGAAGAATTTCTACCTATATATTAAAAAGCAGCTCAGATGCTACTTCCTTCATGAAGTCCTCTCTGACCACTCCTCCTTCCCTATGAAGAGTAACTGCAGTCACTCTTTTTAATACTATTTTATTTTTTTCCAATTATATCTAAAGACAGTTTTGAACATTCATTTTTATAAGATTTTGAGTTCCAAATTTTTCTCCCTCTCTCCCCTTCTCTCCCCCTCCCTAAGACAGTAAGCAATCTGATATAGGTTATATATGTAAAATCATATTAAACATGTTTCATATTAGTCATGTGAAAGAAGAATCAGAACAAAAGGGGAAAACCATGAGAAAGAAAAAAAAGTGAAAATAATATACTTCAATCTACATTCAGATTCCATAGTTCCTTCTCTGGATGTGAATAGCATTTTCCATCATGAGTCTTTTGAAATTATCTTGGATCATTGTATTGCTGAGAAGAGCTAAGTTGTTCAATGAACAACATTGCTGTTACTTGTATACAATGTTCTCCTGGTTCTGCTTACTTCACTGTGCATCAATCAGTTCATGTAAGTCTTTCCAGGTTTTTCTGAAATCTACCTGCTTTTCATTTCTTATAACAAAATAGTATTCAGTTACAATAATATGCCACAACTTATTCAGCCAGTCCCCAATTGATGGGCATCCCCTTAATTTCCAGTTCTTTGCCACAACAAAAAAGAATTTCTATATAGATTTTTGTACATGTAGGTCCTTTTCCCTTTTTTATGATCTCTTTGGGATACAGACCTAGTAGTGGTATTACATCATCAAAGGGTATGGACAGTTTGATTGCACTTTGGGGATAGTTCCAAATTACTCTCCAGAATGGTTGGATCAACTCCACCAACAATGCATTATGTCTCAATTTTCCCCATCCTCTAACATTTATCATTTTTCTTTTCTATCATATTAGCCAATCTGATAGGTGTGAGACGGTACCTCAGAGTTGTTTTAATTTGCATTTCTCTAATCAATAACGATTTACAACATTTTTCATGTGATTATGGATAGACTTAATTTCTGCATCTGAAAACTGCCTGTTCACATTCTTTGAGCATTTATCAATTGATGCACATCCACTCTTGAACTTATAGCACTTGGTAGATATCTTATTCATTCTCACATTGTGTAGAATTCAAGGAATTGTTTTAGATAAGTAATTTTTGTACACGGCTTTCTGTAAAGCACTGGGAATATCTAAATAGATGTGCTTAAGGAGTTTACAATCTAAGATCCAATTAAGCTTCACTTGGAAGAATGAGTAGGATTTTAACTGGCATAATTGTGGGAAGTAGAGAAGTTTAATCCTAGGGAATGGTGTGGACAAAGAGATAGAGGTGGGAAAACAAAGGACAAATGTAGGAAATGATGATTGAGCCAGTATGGCCAGAGTGCCTAGTCAAAGAAAAGGGGGGGGGGGTAATATTGTAAATTATAGATAAAGAGCATTTCTGATGTCAAACCAAGGATGTCCCTGCATGACAAAGCAAAGAATCAATGTCATCCAAAATGTATTATGGAACCACTGAAGGATTTCAAAGGAAGAAAAATATATTTAACTTTTGATTAATGATTATAATTCAAAGGCAAAAAAAAAATTAGGGAAAAGAAAACATTTCAATAGGTGTCTCTTCTATACTAAAAATATGACTCTCAGGGGTTCTAACTCCCTGAGATCAAATGAAGTTGTAAAACTGAAGAATGCTGCTACAGGTGCTTGAGGTTAATCAGAGGGTGTTCAAGGCAGTTGATATAATTTTATACTTGTCAATTCTTTTTACTGTCAGTCAAAAGGAATGAACCATAGCTGTCAATCATTTCCAGGCAAAAGCCAAACATTTAGCAAGCTTATGATCTAAGATTAAAATGGAGAAAATATAGTAGTTGAAGTGTACAGCCGTTTCACATTTGCAATGTGTCTTATATACACTATCTCAGGTAGAATATAAGCTACTTGAGGGCAGGAACCATCTCTCTTTTTTTTAATGTGTCTCCTCACAATGTGTTTCTCCACTTCAATGCCTGGCACATAGCAAACATTTAATAAATTCCTGTTGAATCATTTCATTCGAGTCTCACAGGTATCATTTTTCTCATTTTATTTGTGTGCAAATGCAGGCTCATATCGGTAAAATAACTGGCACGACATTAGTAATTGCTAGTCAGAGTCCAAAGCCAAATCATCGTTCCAAGTCTAACACTCTGTCTCTCACACCATGCTGCTCCTTAAAGACAAATAATATCCCCCAGGTTGGTTTGGCCATTGTAATGGGACCAAAGAAAAATTAGTGGTTAGATCTGGTGAAGGCTGAAGCTAAAATTTTGAATATTTTTAGTATTATGGAATCACTTGTACACTATCATTTTATTCTATTTTCCCCAAATTTAGGCAATGTCATGACCACTTATTCAAAAGGAAAACAGTACTTGAAATAGGTCTTTAAAGAAGGTCTGTAAGCTTTAAATAGGGGGTGGCTAGGTAGTGCAGTGTCCTCTATTGAGCACCAGCCCTGGAGTCAGGAGGACCTGAGTTCAAATATGGCCTCAGACACTTAACACAAAAACTAGCCATTTGACCTTGGGCAAGTCACTTAACCCCAATTGCCCTCCAAAAAGCAAAAAAAAAAAAAAAAAAAAAGAAGAAGAAGCTTTAAGTCAAGACCATCAGAGGCATGAGTCCACATTTGAAGCACTGCTAGGGAGTATCCCTTCAACACCCCTCATCTGTCAGATTCACAGTATAACGTCAGTAGATGTCAATATAAGCCCTCCATTTGCCCTTTTCCCCAGGGCACTGCCCACTCCAGTCTGTGAACTGACATTTGGAAGCATACAGATCTGGAGAAGCAATGGCATTCTCTTTGGAAACCATCCTAACTTGGATCAGCTTCCCAATGTCAGCCTTTCCCCATCTGTGATGCCTGGCTAAGCAATTCTCTTCCATACGTGCATTCCCCTCCCAGAGCCCATACTTTGTTCTGTTTGGCTTGGCATCAGGGCTTTCTCCTCCTCTTTCCCCATATTAAGAATCCCAGGGTAATTTCCTTTCTCACCGGTGCACAAGAGCCAAACTTCCACAGGCCACAATCCAGATGTTCCCCCCTCCCTAATTTTCTCCATCAGGATACAGAACTCTTGTTCCTCAGACTTTAGATTTATTAAAAGTCAAAGTCAGTCAAAGACAATGCTTCCGTTGGCCAAAGGCAATATCAGCCATCTTGGAGGACAGGAAGAAGGAAAGGGAACATGTTCTAAATGGGAAGAGATTTTGTTGAAAGGCTAGAGCTGCAAAGTTGGGCATGCCTTCAGGATACCTATGTGAAGCAGACACAAGTATTTAATAAGTTCATTTTTAGACTATGAATCAAATTTTAATAGAGGGATTATTTTTTTTTAATCCCAGAAACATACTTAATTTATAGCACATCTATGTCACAGAAAAGATGGATTGATTTCAAATGAGATTGGGCTTGGGGAATGAGGGAGGAAGAGTGGTCAGGGATGACCCCACTATTAGATGGTGAAAAGGAAGTAATATTGATGGACTTGGCCCACTTCCCACGATGCTGAGGTTTACAGAAAGTGAGTAAGATTGAACACATTCTGTCAGTTAGAAGGGGTAGGGAAAATTGGATCCTTCAAAATCCTTTATCTTAAGTCATTGCATAATCTCA
The DNA here is from genome assembly GCA_028646515.1 of Pseudochirops corinnae. Lineage (NCBI taxonomy): Eukaryota > Metazoa > Chordata > Mammalia > Diprotodontia > Pseudocheiridae > Pseudochirops > Pseudochirops corinnae. The sequence goes on from JAQQSV010000805.1 coordinate 16,862, forward strand.
AAACCCATTTAGGGGGAAAACAAATCTAATATATACTGAGTATTGATTATGGTCTCAGACCTGATTCAGATTCTATGTGGAGGAATACAAAGAAGTATAATATATTACCTTTTGGGAGATCATATTATAATTTTGGTTTAGATAAAAGAAAGGTGAATATGTAAATAAGAATAAAGGATTTAAACTGGGACAAAGACTTGGTCTAAGAAACTCCTGGTTCGGGAAACTCCCTCCACCAATGTAGAACAGCTGCTTTTCTGCAACTTAGAACTCTTAGAACAGAATTCTTAACCTTTTTTGTGTCATAGGCCCCTTTAGTATTCTGGTGAAACCTAGTAGCCCCTTCTTAAAATACTGGTTTTAAATTTTAAAAAATACACAGGATTACAAAAGAAATCTATTATATTAAAATATAATTATAAAATATTCTTAAAGATCCCAAAATATTCTTAAAGATCCCATGTCTCCTGATTCCTAGTCCAGTGCTCTTCTACTACATGACATTGTCACAAGGGACAGCATAAGACATCAACTACCCCAAAAGGGGTAGTTGAGATCAACTCAGGAGATCAGAGGAAATAATTTTTGCCTCAGTTTGAGATGGTATTGGAAGAATTTACTCACACATCTAAGTGGACCAATAGACTCATAGATCTGCTTACAGCATCCCTGTTCCCTTGAACACACACATATATTTTGTCCAGACTTGGTTGTTTCTTAATAAATCCCAAGTACCAGGACAGAAAGGTGACAAACACCACAATAGCCATGAACTATCATATCTAAGATGCAGGACTCACCCCACAGCCTCAGATTAGTTGGAAATGGAATTCCTCTTCTTCTCCATGGTGCATTTGCCCTTCTACCTCAAGTACTGTAATGTCAATGGAATATAAGATCTCCTCCCACTCCGTCCCCCCATTAATAGACCTCACCTGAAGTCCATTAAGGGAGGCTTACTTAGGGGAGCCTTGTTTGTAGGAAGGCTTTCACACCTTTTGTTAGTTTCTAATTAGGCACTGAGTCACCAGGATTGTGATGCCCTCTGACTCTAAAAAAAAAAAAAAAAAAGGTATACACATCTCAAGGTTAGCATTTAGATTTGGGGACTCAACTCATTGGAAGAGTGTTCTTGTGATTTGACCAGATGAGACTCTGTGTAGCCATTAAGGAGCCCCCTGGCTTTGAAAAACCCAGATGTTGGTGCTTCTTTCTCTCTGGCAACTATCTATATATTACCTTGGTCAGACAGTTGAATCTGTCTGTTGATCTGTGCTAATTTCTCAGACAGAAGCCCTGTCTGTTAGTCTTTATTTCTCTGCTTGCATTTTCTCTGTATTTTCTTTGTATTTTCTCTGAAGTTCAGGGTGCTGACTTTTCCCCTGAATTAATGAATATAATTAAAAAGATTGTTGACTCCTTGAACAGCTATCTTTCCTAGTAAAGCAGATCTAAGAACCTGTACTAAGAGCCATCCTGGGTATGCCAGTGTGGTTGCTACAGGTACTTAATGAAACAGTGTAAAGCCAAGCATGAGCAGCTTTCCAGAAGACTGTCATTGTGAATAACTTCAAGGTTCTGATTACATAGTATAGTGAATACTCTATTTATTCTATAACAAATCAGAACAAAACATTCACAAAAAATCAAGGTACAGAATTCACAATGTTACAACTTATCACAGAAAATCAAAATACAGCATTCACAACAACTTATCACTAAAATGGCCACATAATTTTTACCACAGTGATCACATAGTTTTGAACGAAGCATAATCATTTAGTCAATCAATGATTTAGTAACTCAATCATTCAATCAACTCAACCATTCAGTAATCCTTAAGGAGGTTTGCCTCCTTCAAGGTCACAAAATACAAAAGTCAAAGTACTCCACTCATGGGGCACATAAGTTACAAATCAGTCACTATTCAATCATCATTTGCTATTTAGTCATCAGAAAATACGCAGGACATCCACCCCTCAGTCACAAGTAAATCACAATCTTCTCAGTCAGTACACAGTATCCAAGTAAAGTCTTCTTTCAGCTTGACTTGGGGTAAGCTCTCAGATTCCTTTGATCCCCTTCCGTGGTCCCAGCTCCTATCTAGATTCACCAAACTGTCACCTGGGTTCAAAGGCAGATGGCTCTCAGATCCTTGTCCAGCTCTCCATGCAGTTCCTATCCCACACTGGAGCTAACAGTGTCCAGTCCACCTTAAATCCTTTACAGTCTCTACCCTTGGGAAGTCAAGGCTAAACAAAGCCACAAACAGACAAAATACCAGCACCACAGTCTTGCTTCCTCAGTCTTCTGCAGCTCCGGCTGGTCCACAGAAATCCTCAGCAGCTCTATCTGGCCCTTGGACTCAGCAGAAGTTTCAGCTGGTTCCCAGAATCAAAATCATTTCATCCAGGTTCTCAAAATAAAAATAATTCTCTCCAGCTTGGGCCTCTCTTCCTCAGCCTTCAGAACCTGGCTCCAAGAAAATCTGAAATTCCAGGTAGGGCTTCTCCTTGCATACCTATTAGCTCCTCCCTTTTCTGCCCCTTCCTATTACATCAGAAACTTCCTGTTACATCAGCAACAGGGGTTCATACATTTTGTTTCTTTAACAGAGGCTTAATTTGAAACTAGGTGCTAAGTACCTCTTAGCTTAACAATACAAAAGGATCTTCAAATTTCATTAATATTACACACGGATATTTAAAAGAGCTAACTTGATATAGAAGTATTCGATTGTTTTAGCTCTGACACTTTTGCCTAACAAGGCCAAAACTCAATCTTTCCCTTTTATAAACTGTCCAAGAGTTGTCTAAAAGTGGGGAAGAATGCCTTGGAAGTTGATGAGTTTCCCATAACTGGAGAATTTCAAGCAGAGGTTGGATAATTTCTGGTAGAACTGTTATAGACACCATTTTTCTTAATGGGGGTATTCCAGATAACCTTTGACTTTCAGAATCTGAGATTTTATGATTCTATGGGTAAATTCATAAAGTACATGTGTAGCTCAGCTCCAACAAACTTCAGTAGGATGATGATGATGATGATGATAGTCAGCATTTATATAGTCTATAAAGTTTTACAAATTGCTTTACAAATATTATCTCATTTTAGCCTTAAAACAATTCTGATCAAGAAATGCTATAATTAATCCAGGGATGTCATTAAGAAAGGGACTAAGAATTCTCTTAAAGATTGAGACCAACCAATCAATAAGCATTTCACCCAAAGTAACAGAGTTAGAGATGGTAGCAGTAGTAGAGCTAAGATTTGAGGGCAAACCAAAAGATTAATTGGAAGAGCAAATATCAAGGGTGACATCAGAAAAAAGGACTATTTTTATTTATTTATTTATTCACTTTTTGGAGGGGGAAAGGCAGGACAATTGGGTTTAAGTGACTTTCCCACGGTCACATGGCTAGTAAGTGTTAAGTGTCCAAGGCCAGATTTGAATTCAGGTCCTCCTGATTCCAGGGCCAGTGCTCTATTCACTGTTCCACCTAGCATCCCCATAAAGGACTAAGTTAGAGTATACGTAGGTAGAAGATAGTGAGACCTAGAAACCTGGACACAGGTAAGTTGCTGGTCAGGTAGCCCGGTACAAGAATGTAGGATGAAATATAGACTCTTCACCAGAGTAGACAGACTAGACAGAAGTCATCTGAGTCTACCTGGGGAGTCGCTGATACATTACGAAGTCCAACACAGGGCTCTGCATAGAGTTCCCTAAGTTTTCAGGTCTTTGCTGCCTGATCCCAACAATAGGGCTCGGAAACTCACATGAAGATCTTTGCAAGGGAAGAGCCTTAGAGCACCACTAGCCCAACTGCTTCGTTGTACAGATAAAGAAAGACAGTTGAGATAGAGGCTGTGATTTACCTCCTGTCACTCAAATAGACTCAGAGAGAATTCACCTTTTAATATTAAATGTACTGTCTTCCCATATTCAAACACAAGCTATGTCACTTGCTTACATTTTGTATCAACATTTACTCTAGTGCCTGGTACTTTTTGTTGTTGTTATTGAGTGGTTTCAGTTGTGTCTGACTCTCCATGATCTCATTTAGGGTTTTCTTGGCAAAGATACTGGAGTGGTTTGTCATTTCCTTCTCTAGCTCATTTTACAGATGAGGAAACTGAGGCAGAGTTAAGTGACTTGCCCAGGTTCACACAGTAAGCGTCTGAGGCTGGATTTGAACTGAGATCATTGTGACTCTAGAATTAGCACTCTATTACACCACTTGGCTGTCCAGTAATTGCTTAATATCTGCTTTATCCATCTATCTATCTATCTATCTATCTATCTATCTATCTATCTATCTATCTATCCATCTATCTATCTATCCATCTATCTATCTATCTATCTATCTATCTATCTATCTATCTATCTATCTATCTATCTATCTAAAGAGAGATCTAAATGATAATATAAACCCAGTGTCAGCCTGTCCCCCAAATCATAGCTTGCCTTCTAAAATTAAACTAAAGAACCTTGCACTTACCATTCACTCACATGGAAAGTTGGGACTTGTATTTATAGTTTTGGCAAACTTCCAAATCAGTGTGGGTAGTTTCAAAAGATGTGGAGAAAGGTTCCTCAGATCACACCATAGAATAATAGGTTTAGAGCTGGCGGGGGCATTAGAGGTCATCTTAAAAGCAGGTGGTAGTACAAGGGATAGAGCATTGAATCTGGAGTCAGGAAGAACTGAATTTGAATCCACCTTCAGATACTAGTTGTATGACCCTGAGCAAGTAAGCAAGACCTCTTTTTGCCTCAGTTCTCTCACATATAAATTGGGTATGATAACAGCACCTCCCTCTCAGGGTTGCTATGAAGATCAAACGAGATAATATTTGGAAAAGTGCCTAGCGTATAGGAGGTACTATGTAAATATTTATTCCCTCCCCTTCCTTTCCCCTTCCCATCTAGTCTGTTTTGTAAATTAGGAAACTGAGACGTTTAGACCTTAAGTAACTTGCCCAAGAGCATATAGCTAGTGAATCTTCGGCAGAATTTGAACCCAAGTCTTATTGACTCTGCAGTCCACCCCTCAATCTACCCTTCATTTCAAAGAAGGAATACAATACAGCATAAAGAAGAAAGAAAGGGAGGGAGGGGGGGAGAAAGAGGAGGAAGAATAGAAGAAAACAAAGCACTAAACTTGGAGTCAAAAGATTAGGGTTTGAATTCTGATTCTTCCCTTATTAGCTGTGTTGCCATGAGCCTTCAGAGCCTCAGTTTCCTCACCTGTAAAGTGGGTTAAAGAGTACTATTCACTTTTGTGAAAAAAAACTCTTTTTTTTAGAAAACTCTTTTTAAAACTTATAGAGCTATATAGATGTAAATTATTAGGGAAGAAGTAGTCTTGAGATTCAGAGGGTGCTAAGTTATAAGTACTAAGTATATATTAGGTTACAGAAGGACTGCACTTTTGCCTCAAGTGGCCCTGGAACTGGTGATTCTGAATCCATTCTTCCTTGGTGGTCTGAAGACCACAAAATATCATTCTATTCATTATCTTTTCCCTTGGGTTGCTCTCATTGTTTCTATTTGCAGTTTGGCTACCATAAGAGACCAGCCAACCACTGGCCTTGGTTAAACCTGAAAAGAATCAGGGAAATCAAAGCAGCAAGAGACACAGAAGGGCAAGTAGAAGGCCAAATCCAACACGCCCTTTACTGGGAGCGAGGAGAAAGCCTTTAGGCACCATACCCTGCACACCAATGCCAATGTCTACAATGAAACTAAAATTCAGAGACTACAACATAGATCCTGCAAGGTGATGTCTTCAAAGGGAAACTCTATTATTTGGTTTTTATTTCAAAGCTTATTTAGTAAAAGCTAATTAAAGATTATAGGGTCATGCCAAACCAGAGATAGAGAGGATCATGGGAAATAAAATGGATAATTTTGATTACATGAAATTAAAGAGGTTTTGCACAAACAAAACTAATATTGCCAAAATTAGCAGGAAAGCAAGAAGCTGAGTAAAATATTTTGTAGCAAATTTCACTGACGAAGGTCTCATTTCTCAAATATATAGGGAACTAAACAGAATTTGTTTTTAAAAATAAGAGCCATTGTCCAATTAATAAATAGTCAAAGGATATGAAGAGGCAGTTTTCAGAAGAAGAAATCAAAGCTATTGATCAGAGATGTGCAAATTAAAACAACTCTGAGGTACCACCTCACACCTATCAGACTGGCTAATATGACCGAAAAGGGAATGTGGAAAAGAGAATGTGGCAGGAATGTGGAAAAATCAGGACATTCCTGCACTGTTGGAGTTTTGAACTGTTCCAAACATTCTGGAGAATATGTAACTATACCCAAAAGGCTATAAAACAGTGCAAACCATTTCACCCAACAATACCACTACTAGGTCTGTATCCCAAAGACATCAGAGAAAAGGGGAAAGGACCTAATTGTACAAAAATGTTTGTAACAGCTCTTTTTATGGTGACAAAGAATTGAAAATTAAGGAGCTGCTCATCAATGGGGGAATGACTGAGCAAGTAGTGGTATATAATTGTGGTGGACTGCTATTGTGCTATAAGAAATGACAAGCAGGATGTTTTCAGAAAAAAAAAAACCCAGAAAGACTTACATGAATTAATGAAAAGTTAAGTGAGCTGAAACAGGTGAACATTGCACAAAGTAACAGCAATATTATAAGGATGATCAACTATAAAAGACTTGGCTATTCTGATCAAGACAAAGATCTAAGACAATTCCAAAGGACCCTTGATGAAAAATGCCATCCACCTCAAAAGAGAGAACTGATGAACTCTGAGTGCAAACTGAAGCATACTTTTAAAATTTTCTTTAGTTTTCTTGTGTGTGTGTGTTTCTTTTGTCACATAGCTAATATAGAAATATGTTTTGCATGACCTCATATGTATAATCAATATCATATTGCTTGCCTTTTCAATGGGTGACAGACAGCAAGAGGGAGGGAGAGAATTTAGAACTCAATCGTTAAAAAAAAACAAATACCAAAAAATTTATATGTAATTGTAAAATATTTAGAAAAATAAATTTAAACATTTTTTAAAGGTCATTAGGTTACATGATCATAGGATCATAGATTTAAAGCTGGCTAAGACCATAGAGATCCTCTAGTTATAGCTAACATTTCTAGTACAACATTAAATAATGGTGGTGATAATGAGTAGCTTTCCTTTACCCTTGATCTTTTGGGAAGGCTTCTTGCTTAGCCCCATTATAGATAATGTTTGCTGATAGTTTCAGATACTACTTATCATTTTGAGGAAAGCTCCACTTATTCCTATGTTCTCTAGTGTTTTTAATAGGAACGGGTGTTGGTATACAAGATATTGTAAGAGAAGAATAGGGAGTTCCAAAGTGCTGAGGGATTAATAGAAGTAACCTCACTCATCCACATTTACTTTCAGCATGTCACAACACATTGCAATATACATGTACCCAATTCAATGGAAGTATATATTATGTTGTCTTGTTTTAACTAAACCAACCCCTATAAAATGGAAAAATGGCTTCAAAAGATTCTGCAAAGAAACACTCAATTGAAGACAATACTAAGAATGTGAAAGCAAGCCAGTGACAAGACATGGCAGAGGTGATATTTCTCCTGCTCCTAGAATGAACTCTTTGTCGGCCACATGAAGCAAAAGCAATGATGATCTAATTAGATCTGACAATAAGTCAAAAAATTAAAATTACCAAGAAGATGATTTGGAATAAGGATTTACATCTTCTCTAACTAATTCTTACTCATTCTAGCTAGCTAATTCTAACTAATTATGAACCTCACCCAAAGGGTCCTCAGGAATATTAAACCTTAAGATCCTAACTTATGATAGTATTCATCCATCACAATTAGCAAGATATTTAAAACTTAGCTTTTGAAAAAAACAATGGTTCATCTATAAAAACTCTCACATTTGAACATGTTATTTTTTTTTTTTTGCTTTTTGGAGGGGGAAGGGCAGAGCAATTGGGTTAAGTGACTTGCCCAAGGTCACACGGCTAGTAAGTGTTAAGTGTCTGAGGCTGAATTTGAACTCAGGTCCTCATGACTCCAGGGCCGATGCTCTATTCACTGTGCCACCTACCCACCCCACATTTGAATATTTTGAAACTTTGTAAACAGAATTTTAGAATTTGTGTGAAAATCTTCCAAATGAAGTTTCAATGGTTTTCAAATGTATTTGTTAAAAGCATAAAAAGTACAATTCTTTCTGATTAGTATGCAAGAACACCTGTTTGATATCAGGGATGACAGAAATTTGCTAGCCAAATTTCAACAAAAACTTTTGCCTAACTGGGAATTAAATTCCTAAAGGAGAATAAAAAATGTGATTCAGAGATAATACACTTCCTTCATTTGGATCTAAGCATCTTTGTGATGCATCTTTTTCAGTTATGAAAGCCATCACCATCAAGTTACCAAATAAGTTCAACTGAAAAGCAGACCTTCAAATCACCGAATCTCAAAAGGTTAAACCAAGATTTAAAAAAAATAATGAAGCATCTGCAATCACACTGTTTTCACTAATACATATTATTATTTAGTGAGAACAAAAGGATTTTGCATAATTAATAGAAGTTGAAACATTTAAAAATATTTATTTTATCTTTATCTCATCTTTTTATTTTTATTTTTGTTTAGAATGGAAACAAGTACTTACTATGTGAAAAATATTATGATAAGTAATATTATCCAAATATTGTCTCATTAGATCCTCACAACAACTCTGGGAAGTAAATGCTATTACCCCTATTTTAAAGTAGAGGAAACCAAGACAGAGATGGGCTAAGTGACTTCCCCAGGGTCACATAGCTAGAAAGCATATGAGGCTGGATTTGAACTCAGTTCTTCCTAGCTCTAGGCCCTATCCAGGCTCTATCACACTGCCTCTAAGGCAGTTTACGTTCTATAATATACATTTTACATTAGGACATAAATATGATATACAAATGCATATATCTATATATATGGGTGCATTTTCAAAAACAGTGTTTGCTGTCAGTGCATGATTAAAAGACATTTGGAAACCACTGTTCTGTGGCCACTATGAGGTAGAACCCAAGACATAAAGGCCAAAGGCCTGGGTTTGAAATCAAGTTCAGCCCCAGTGTGGCAGTCCTCTGTGTGGTATTGTTGTTTCAGTCATGTCTGACTGTGATCCCTTCTGAGTTTTTCGTGACAAAGATACTGGAGCAGTTTGCCATTTCCTTCTTCATTCATTTTATAGATGAGAAAACTAAGGCAAATCGGGTTGAGTGACTTGCCCAGGATCACACAGCTATTAAGTGTCTGGGGCCAGATTTGAACTCAGGAAGATGAGTCTTCCTGTCTCCAGGCCCAGTCTCTATCCACAGCACCAGCTAGCTGCCCTAAGAATCTTTAGAAGCCATTCACATCTAAAATCCTGATTTTTGTTGAGCTTTGAAGAACTGATTAGCGATAGAAGCCCCTGTAAGAACAAGAGTGGACTTTTCCCAAGAGAAGGCGTCAGGAGATAAAAGATGGGAGTGTACATGGAGAACTACGGAAATTGGAGACGGGCAGACTGGCTGAAAGTTTAAAGCGTCTTCTCAAGAAACAAAGCCACAGAACGATCTTCACCAGAATGTACCCTGAACAAACCCGAGGAGTAATGACTTCCACAGACCTAACAGAGTGAAAGTAATTTCTGTCTGACAGAGTACTTACACTCCTCCTTCCTTTTCTCCCACAGTCGTACAGAGAGAGAGGAGGAAAACTTGGCTCAGTCAGTTTAAATGAACATAGCAAACATCCGATGTTCAACGAGTGGGAAAATAGAGGATCTCTCGGCTTGTAGACACCTGTAAAACTACTCCTCTCTTGAGTGATTCAGGGCTGTACCAGTCAGGAGATGAGGCAGGAAATAACAGGAAAGCATGCTGGACCCAGTGATGGGAAGTCTGGCTTAGAGAAGTGAGACCAAGGGCAAATCCATTCTTCTCTCTGTGCCTCCATTTCCCCATCTGTAAAGTGAAAGAGTTGAACTGGTTTGTCTCTAAGGTTATTCCTGTTGTGATATCCTATATACCAAGGTTCTTTTCAGCTCTGGCATTCTATGTTCCAGAACAGATTCTTCCCAGCTCTCTCATGCTATGTTAGAAGAGCCTTTTAAACTCTGACATTTGATGTTCTTTTTTTTTGCTTTTTCTTTGGAGGGAGGAAGGCAGGGCAAATGGAGTTAAGTGACTTGCCCAAGGTCACACTGCTAGTTAAGTGTTAGGTGTCTGAGGCTGGATTTGAACTCAGGTCCTCCTGACTCTGGGGCTGGTGCTCTATTCACTGCACCAGCTAGCTACCCCTGACATTCGATATTCTAAGGTTCTTTCTACCTCTCACATTCTGTTTTAAGGTTTCTCTAATCTCTGAAATTCTATATTCTAAGGTTTCTTCCAACTATGAAATTGATTGTTTAATGTTTTCTTCCAGTTCTGAAATTCCTTATCTATGTTCTTATAGATTCCAAGATCCTTTCTCTTCTGACATTGTTTATTTGTATATTTAATCCAAGTCTGCTATTTTCTTTGGTTCTAAAATGTCTTCTAGTTCCAACATTCTATGCCGTTTCCTCTAAGTTCGGACATTCTGAGTTATGAAACAGAATGTACAGTTTTGTTTTCTTATTATTTTATTGGTTTAATCCAATCACATTTAAAGTTATGAGTCAAGTGAATATTTTTCCTCCATTTGTGTCTCTAATTTTTTTCTGAATTAAGAAATTTTTGTTCCTTTTTAATATAGTATTTTGTCTCTACAATTATTTTTGTTTAATTTTCCTTTAGGCAACCTATTCCCCTAGTTTCCTTCTGTGTCCCATTGAATCTCTCCTTCCCTTTTGTCATCCCTTTCCCTAGTTTTAGATAACACATTGAATCCTTCTTCTTCCTTCTGTGTGGTTATCTAATTCTTCACCTCTTTTTTCTTTTGGTCAGTTAAGTAGTTAATTAAGATCCCTCTATCTTTTCTCCTTTTCAATTTCAGTTAGGTTTTTTTCTGTAATTTATTGCACCTTTTTCTTTTTTATCTTCTCTATGATAAAAGGATTTATTAAATAAATGAACAGTGTAAACCAGAGTCTATGGAGGAAGAGAAATGTATTAGACTGACTTTCATAATATTTTAAAACTTTTCTGTACAAATAGCATAAATGTTGCATTCAAATTTATTAAACATCAGTCTAATATGCTCAGTGTACTCCATTCACTAAGAACAAAAAGATTAAAATGGCCTAGGCCAGCCCTTCATAAAGCCTGCATCCTACTGAAAGGAATACATGTATGCAGATGAGTGTGTACATTTATACATTCTACAAGATACAATGCATCACATTCCAAAGATAGGTAGAGTGTGAGTAGGGCAGAGTATACCTCAGACTCTGCAACTGGCTTGGGCTTGGGCAAAGAAAGTATCCAGGCAAAACACTTCATTGATTATGTATATTCACTAAAGCTGACACCCCCTCCCCCCTAAGGACCTCTACTTGCTGGTGCTGGTTTAATATTGTTGGATTTCCTTACAGATACTCAGACTAGCTTGGAAGAAGAAGGCCTGACTAAAATAGTGAAGTTTTATTTATTTTTTACTTTGCAAGTTTTAGACTATTTTCATGCATTTTCTCCCTATCCAGATTAGACTGTAAACTCTTTAATTACAAGAACTGTCATCTGTCTCCCTGAATCTCTGACAATTTTTTTTTAATATAGTGCTAGGCCCATTTGGTTGTTGTTGCTGTTCAGTCATTTCAGTCATATCTGATATTCTGTGACCCCATTTGGGGTTTTCTTGGCAAAGACACTGGAGTAGTTTGCCATTTCCTTCTCCAGCTCATTTTATAGATAAGGAAACTGGTCACACAGCTGGTAAGTGTCTGAGGACATGTTTGAATTCCAGGCCCAGCCCTCTATTCACTGAGCCACCTAGCTCCCCTTTCTTTATAAAAAGAAAGAAAAAAAAAGACAAACAGAAAGAAAGGTAGAGAAAGGAAGAGAAGGAAGGAAGGAAGGAAGGAAGGAAGGAAGGAAGGAAGGAAGGAAGGAAGGAAGGGAGGAAGGAAGGAAGGAAGGAAGGAAGGAAGGAAGGAAGGAAGGAAGGAAGGAAGGAGGGAGGGAAAGAAGGAAGGAAGGAAGGGAGGAAGGAAGGAAGATGAATGGAGGAAGGTAGAAGGAAGGGAAAGAAAGAAGGGGAGGAAAGATAAAAAGAGGGAGGGATGGGGGAGGGAGTGAAGAAGGAAGGGCAGGAGGAAAGGAAGGAGGAAGGGAGGGGAAGAAGAAGGGAAAGCAGAAGGAAGGGAGGGAAAAAGGAAAGCTCAGAGGGAAGAAGGAAAGAAGGAAGGAGGGAACTGATGTATAACAGATGGACAATCCAAGTATAACATCCATATCCATGAAATATTAAAAGATTCAGAGGAAGAACTCTAGTGGATTAGGTAGATATTCTATGGAAGATTTCAATCAACCAACAATCATTTATTAAGTGTCTACCATGTTTTAGGCACATAAAATACAAAGATAAAAATTAAATAGTCTCTGACTGCTAGGGACTAATGTTATATCAGGAGAAATAACCCTACAAGAACATGGAGGAGAATAATACAGATGAAGGCACCAGTGGATTGTGATCTGGACTTGTAAAGAAAGTACCCACATGAATAAGATCAAGGAACTATTGAAATACTGAAGTAACTCACATTCATACTGTGCTTCAAAGCTTAAGAGGACATTTCCTCACAATGAGTCAATGTGGGAGTTATTGAGGGGGTGGTGAAAGTACCATTATCATGATTTTGTAGATAAGGAAACTGAAGTTCAGAAATGCTCAACTGATCTTCTCATGGTCACACACATTGTAGATGCTTGGGCCAGGATTTAAACCCAGGCCTCTTGATTCCAAGTCAAAATTATGTCTATATAGATAGATACAGACACACACATATTCTTACATATATATGCACATATATATAAACACATATACATACATACAAGGGCAGTTAGGTAGCATGGTGGATGGAGAATAGGGCCTGGAACTGGGAAGACTCAAATTCCTGAATTCAAATCTGGCCTCAGACACTTACTAGCTGTGTGACCCTAGGCAAGTCACTGAACCTTATTTGCCTCAGCTTCCTCATCTGTAAAATTAGCTGGAGAAGGAAATGGCAAACTACTCTTTGCTAAGAAAACCCCAAATAGGGTTGGACGCAACTGAAATAAGTGAAAAATAAAAATACATCTAAAAACACATGGATTAATGGTTCATTCTGTCACTGGTACTAGATGATGATATACAGATTTGGAAAGACCAGATATGAAAATCAGAGTGTCATCTAATTATCCTGATCAACATAGTGCCATAATAACTCAGTTGCATATGATATATATTTAGGCCGTTATACTTGGCCTATATGGATTGGATTAAGAGTAACTAAGGCAACATCCCCCGTTCATAGCTAAGTAATTCCTTAACAACGTGCAATTGTCCAATGTACAAAAATGCTGACCGTATATTTTGGTTTTCCATGCACCATACTTCACTAGGAAAGAATGCAGAACCCACCAGAGAAGTAAAGTCTGCAGTTTCCCCAGAAAACCAAATCCCTTCCCAGGAACTGGAGAATGTGTATCATGTGGTAGGTCTACCTTTCTCTCTACAAATGAAGACAGCAGAAATACTACTTGGAGCATTTAGGACAGATCTCCCCAAATACACACCATGAAAACATTCCCTCATTATCTAAGGGAAGGGCCCCCGTGCCGTGGCTCGTGATGCTCGGCTGCCTGAAAACTAGTCCAAGAAATGAGCTAGATCATTCTGTGACATTCACTGGTTTCTCTGCTGTTTTTTCTCGAACGAAACAGCTACACTTTCCCAGAATAAAATTTCAGCACGTTCTGAGTTGGTGAGAAAAAGGCTCTTTTCTCAACACGAGCCATTTAATGACTCGTTCTCATTTGCTGGGAAACAGACATTCATGTACACACACACACACACACACACACACACCACACACCACACACCACACACCACACACACACACACCACACACCACACACTTTCTTACAAATAGTGGCCAGGGGAAGATGAGTTTCAGATGCTAAAAATAATCATGTAGGTACTCCAAAGCTGAAATGGCCATGTCATCAGGTCAGTCATCAGGAAAACGTTTTCATATTTGACTTGTATCTTTAATTCATGTGATGTATAGACCAACATGTATTTTATATCCAGAATGTGGCTTGTAATTTCCTGTGGCTTGAAAATCCAGATGTTTCCAAGTTTAGAATATGCAACTTAAAAATGAATTTCACTGAAAAACCCCTCTTTTAATTTCAGGGGGGAGTTTCTGTTTGAAGATGGATTTCTCTGCTTTGCAATCTGGGCCCTGTAAAGGAGTGGGAATAGCAAATGACTAAAATATGTAGACGACCACAGAAGGCCAACTGGGTGAGTGTGTCTGCCTGGGGACTGAGAATGTGATGGAGAAAACAAGACAGGGGAAAGCTACTGAGGACCAGGACGACAATCAGGAAAATCCCTATTACCAGAAATTAAGACTGGCGGGTTGGATTGGCCCTCCAAAAAGGTGGTGCTGAGAAGCCCTGTCTTCCCCACTCATTTAGAAGACTACTGGCAAGTAAGCCTGAAAGAGTATTGGTAACGAGCTGGCCAAAGGGGCTCCAGGGGCCCACTCTTTAGGGTGGGACCATGCCTTCCCTTTGTTTTTTCAGCTCCTCTGTAATGAGTGGTACAGGACTGTGACTCATGCTGGTGGTATTTTTAGGCTGACTCAACCAGCTGATGGAAGTAGCCTAAGTTATTAGAGGTTGAGTGCTAATTACAAAGCAATCCTTCTCATCCCAGCTGGCTGAAGGAGAGACCACAGAGCTTATGCACTCTAGTCTCAAGTAGGTTTTGTTCAGTCCTCCTGGGTTACCCCTGCCCCCCTTAGAATAAGATTGTGATCTCCTTTCCTGCCAGCTTTTCTTAAGGGGCTAAATTCTTCATAATGTTCCCTATTCCCTGTCACTCTTACCTGCTTCAACTCAAACAGAATTTTCTCTCTGAAGTATAGCTTTACCCACTGCAGTCTGCTTCCTAGTGAAAAGACAACAGCTGGCTCTGAGTCTCAGCTTTACTTGTGTAAAGTAAGGCAATCAATGCCCTTCTCTGGGACTCAGTTTCTCCCATATGTAAAATGAGGGGCACGGACTAGATCCGTTACAGTCAAACTCAAAGAGAAAAGGGGGCCACTAAACCCTACATTAGCATCATGGAGGGGTGAGTATTGACTTGGAAAACCACAAATTAATATTACTTATGTTTCATTTTATGTTTATTTTTGTTAAACAGTTCCCAATTACATCTCAATGTTACTGGGAATGTTGTAGCCACATGAGCCTACTGGCCAGATGTTTGACAGCTCTCAGGCAGATTATCTCTAACCTCCCCATCAGTTGTGCCATTCTGCTCTAAGGGCTCTTATAATTGTGATCTTCTATGTTCTAAGGTCCCTCCCAGCTCTGACATTCCATGTCCTGAGATCCCTTGTAGCTCTGATATTCCATGTTCTGAATTCTCTTCCACCTCTGATATTCCATATTCTGGATCCTCTCCCACTTCTGATATTCCATGTTCTGAATCCTCTCTCACTTCTGATACTCCATGTTCTGGATCCTCTCTCACCTCTGACATTCCATGTGCTGGTTCCTCTCCCACCTCTGATATTCCATGTTCTGGTTCCTCTCCCACCTCTGATATTCCATGTTCTGGATCCTCTCCCACCTCTGATATTCCATGTTCTGGATCCTCTCCCACCTCTGATATTCCATGTGCTGAGGTCTCTTTCAGCTCTGAAATTCTTTGAGTGCTTGATCTGCAAATCAGCTGAAAGTTTCACCTCAGTGTTCTTCCCAAATCTATAGTGAGACTTTATCTTTTATCTCATCTAGAATCCCTGTTGCTGTTTGTCCTTCACTTTAGAAGAGGACCAGTGACTTCATGGGCAATGTCTTCAGTTGCTCATGAATTGAAGTGAGGCAGGGCTGCACAAAGTCATCAACCTCACTCTTTCTTCCAGAGCCATCAAAGTCTAGTGGCAAGACAAAAGTCAAGATGACTGATGATGGCCTGGGATGCAACAGATGACTTTGACATCTCTGATGTCTGGCCAAGCTCTAAGTGCTACACAGAGCCTACTTCAGCCACCTTCATACCCATTCCATGGGAGGAAGTCTTCAGATGCGTGAGGCAGATGTCCCCCTAAGTTATCAATGGATTTGGGGCCTGTTGATTACCCTCAACCTGATTTAGCCATAATTTAACCATACTGAGATGATTCTACCAGGTGTGGGCTCTGTGCATGCTGTAGTTTCTTGGAGCCACAGGTGAGAGTTGAGTGACCAAAGATGGATGAGCAGCCCTGAAAAGAGCTTGGCAAGCCCTTACCCTATAGGTCCTCCTGGAACACATACTTAGCCAGATATTCAGAGACTTCCTGTACTTGCTTCCCTATTCTACCTCTCGCACGTTTCCTATTATTACTCCCCAAATCTGCCATTCAGTTGCAGCCAAGTAAGCCTCCTTCCTTCTTGCCTTCAGGAATGTTTGTCTATCACCACCACCATCTATAAGACTTCTCTTAATGACAGCCCTCCGTGACTCACCTCATTCTACATTCACTCCTCTGTTTCCAATTCCATGAAGATCTTTAGTTTCTTTATGGATGTATGTGTGTCTTGTCTTCCTCATTATACTGCAAGCTCCTTAAAGGAAAGGTCTCTTCTGTTTCTTGGTCTTTCATGGGAAGTGCAATACAAGTAGTCAACTAAGCTCCTGCTTTAGGCCATTATACTACAGAGAGAGGAATAAGGAAGAAAAGCATTTGTCTGAGAGTTGGGACATTTAGATTGTAATCTAGCTCTGTAAACAACCAGTTGTATCATCACCCTTCTTTTTCTCCCCTATCTAAAATGGGGGGAGGTGTTGGTTATATGACGGCTGAGATCCCTTCCAGTCCTTCCATATCTTGATTCTGACTCGAAGGACAATAGGATGCTTCCTTGGGCACCTTCTGCTCAAGTGCATAAGAGGCCTGAGTGGATGGTGGGACAGAAAACAGCTGTTCATAGTGGAGAGCGTAGGAGAAGAGGGCAAGATTATAGAGCAGGACAGGGAGGAGGTAGGTTAAAGACTAGCAGATGGGTTGGGGTGGAGAAATGGAGAGGAAAACGCCCGTGAAGTGGGCTTGGAGGGGATCCATGGAGGAAGGTTCGACACACCATCTGAAAGCCTGCATTGTGGGATGAGAAAAGCAAAGGGGCAGGGAACAGAATAAGACAAGTGAATGAAGAGGCCAGTCCAGACAAGTGCTCATTTAAGTACCACGGCCCTAGCTGTGGGTGAGAGGAGAGACCTGGTTAGGCTAGAATTCCTTCTTAGACTAAGAGAGAAAAATAAATCAGCTGTATTCCTTCCCAAAGAGCAGGGCCAGTTTAGTGATGGGCCAAAGACTTTTTTTCCCACTGCCAGCAGCTGTGAGACAGCTGTTTTTATCTGTTCCCTCTCTTCGTCCCTGTACATCCTTTACTTCAAGTAAATTTTGGTCCAATTGGGATTTTGTTCCAAATGGTAAATATTTTATTCCCATCTGTTCCGTTCCCATACTGAAGAAAGCAATGACCTTAACATAATAAGGAAAATACCTTCCTTTCTTCAACTCAAACGTTGGAGCCAGGAAGTTTTGTTAACTAAGTAAGTAGCCAAGGAGAGAGAATGCCATAGCGCTGGATTTAGAATTAGGAAGATAAATAGGTGATCAAATGCTTACCCCAGGCTCTTACTAGTTGCATGATCCTGGGAAAGTCACATACCTTCCCAGAAGCTCAGTCTGTTCGTCTATAAATGGTGATAATAATGCCTATAGCACCTTCCCTCCATCATTGTTGTAAGACTCAGATGAGAAAGAATTTAAAGCACTCTTCAAATTAGAAATGTCAGTTATTATTATTATTATTAATTTTGCATAATGATCCCAACAGAATGCTAGGCTTGGAGAGGATTCCCTTATTTCTCCAAAAAGCAAACCACAAAGATGAAGTAACTTATAATCATATAAGTAAAGGGGGGCATCCTTATGTTCTCATGTTACAGATAAGGAAACTGAGACCCAAAGGAGAGGAAGGACTTGTCCAAGATAGCAAAATTTCTTAGTGGAAGATCCAGGGGAATTGATTCCCAGTTCAGTAATTTGCCCATTAGACCACATTTTCACTTCAATTTTGTATTCCATATCTTTTGCTCGAATTGTGCCCCCTTCAACCTAGATACAAAACTTCTCTGAATTATCTATCATACATTTTCCTCCTCTCCTTACTTCTTCCCTCCTCTCTTTCCATTGTCCAACCTCAGGATCAATAAAAACTAGCAGTTACAGTTAGTTTTATAGAGACCTATTCAACCAGTTTTCTTCCTTTCTATTAGCATTACCCTCACCCATCAAGGCTGAAATGATGACATCACTCCCCGCCTCAAAAACAGCTGATAACTATCTACTTCCTACAGTTTGACATCCAATTCCTCAGTCTGGCATTCAAGCTCCTCCACTCTCTAGCCCCCACCACATTTTGCCATCTCACATCGTTTTCTTTTTCTCTATCCTTATACGTCTTTGAGATTCTTGTTTTGGCTTGACTCACACTATTTCCTTTGTCTAGAAGGCCTTGCTTTCTCTTGATCCTTTCTCCTCAATCTTTAAGACCCAACTCAAATTCGACCTTCTGTTTGATTCTACAACCTAGAATGTCATCTTCTTCATAAGATCAGAAATTTGAGATCTAAAAGGAACCATAAAAATCATCAGATCTGGTGTTCTTAACCTGAGATCTATGAACTTAGATTGGGGGAGATGGAGTGCAAATATTTTGATGACTATCTATAATTGATTTCTTTATAATATTATAAACTGTTATGTATTTAAAACATTTTTCTTAAAAGGGGATCATAGACTTAACCAGATTGACCAAGGGACACATGACACACAAAAAAAGTAAAGAATTCCTGATCTAACCTAATCCTCTTACTTTAAAGATAGAAAGTAGGGGGTGGCTAGGTGCTGCAGTGAATAGAGCATTGACCCTGAAGTCAGGAGGACCTGAGTTCAAATCTGATCTCAGACACTTTAACACTTATTAACAGTGTGACCTTAGCCAAGTCATTTAACCCCCATTGTCCTGCCTTCCCTCCCTCCAGAAAAGGGGGGAAAAAAGATAGAAAGTAAGGTGACTTGTACAAGGTCTCACAGTGAGCTAGTAGCAGAATGAAGACAAGAAGCCAGATCTAGAGGCATCTGGTGGCACAGCAGATAAGAGTGATGGCCCTGGAATCAGAAAGACCTGAGTTCAAATCTGGCCTCAGACACTTGCTAGCTGTGTGACCTTGGGCAAGTCACTTAACCTCTATTTGCTTCAGTTTCTTCAACTGCAAAATGGAGATAACAGTAGCATCTATCTTCCAGAGTTGTTGTGAGCATCAGAGCTATGTGTGAAGCACTCGGCACAGTCCCTAGCACATTGTTAGGTGCTATATAAATGCTTGTTCCCTTCTCTCTTACTTTTGTGACCAATTCAGTATTCTTCCCACTTGATCATCAGATTTTGACCTAGAAGGAAATATAGAGATCTAATCCAGCCTCATCATTTTACATATGAGCAAACTGAAACCCCAGAAAGTCTTATTGATGATTTGAATCTCATGGTCAAAGAGGTATAGAATTTGGATTCAAATCCAAATTTTCTGACTCCAAATCCAGTTCTTTCCCACTATACCGTGTTGCCTCCCTACACCCCCCGTGTTTCACGGTAGAAGGGAACAACTTGTTATGTATGACCTATAAAGCAAAAGTAGGATCATTATTATTTTTTTTTTGCTTTTAATTTCCAATTCCTTAAATTCAAAAAAAAATTTTTTTAAAGCACATTTCTTCGCAGGTTCCTGTCTTATAATTAACATCCTATATTTTTTTTTTTTAATCTCTGGCTAGTTTGGGTTTCCTATTCTTATTGATGTCTTATTTTTATACCACTTTCATTTATATCACCTATATCATTTACATCACCTACACCACATTTATTCATATTTCCACATAGCTATTTCATACTCTCTCTACCCATCAAGTCATACCTTATTTTTTAAAAATAACAGTGAAAAGAGAAAAGGAAAAATGAAGCAGTTAAAGAAAGTCAACCAAAAAATTATCCATTTTTGTTTGACAGTGTATGTGGTATATGCAACATTCATGCCCATAGTCCCATAACCCTGCAACAAAGGGAGAGAGATACATTTTCTCAACTCTTCTTTGAGAAATTTACTTCTTTTTCCTTCCTCTTTTCCCATTTTCCAACTGTGGTACCACACAAGAACAAAAAACTACAGTTAGTATGGTAGAAAAATATTCAGTTATGTTTCCGTTTTTCTACTACCATTCTTGCCTCATCCCAAAGCAGGGATGACCATGTCAATCCCACCTCAAAAATTTTCAGTAAATTCTCCTTGCTTACAAGAATACTCTCCAATTTCTTAGTCTGTCATTCAAAATGCTGCGCAATCTGGTGCCACACAACCTTTCTAGACTCATATCTTTCTTCTGTCCCATACAGACCCTCATATTGAGCCAGGTTATCTCACCTCCTATGCACATCTTAGATATTGCTATCTCTGCTCCTTTGCCCTCTCCTTGATAACTTACTTGGTTTCTACTCGTTCCTTAAAAGACAAATCAAATCCCCTTCTCCTTCCCTGACCACAAACACTTTAAGTGTTCTACCTTAAGAAGCATAAGACTAAAACATAAAAGATTCCTTAGAGATTATCTGGTCCAACCACCTAATTTTATAGATGAGGAAAACTGAAGCCCAGAGAGGTTAAGTGACTTTTCCAAGGTAATATGAGTAGTAAGCACCACAGTCAAGATTCAAAGCCAGATCCTCTAACTCTAATTCAAAATGATTTTTCCATTATCCTCTGAACTCTAATAATCTTTCTGATCTATGCTGTTCACCTGGTATCCCTGATCAGTTTCTAGGACCTAAAATACTTCACGTACAGTAGATCCTTAAAAAGGTTTATTCAAATGTTTGGTGATTTCCACATATCTAAGTCTTTTTCCTTTCGCCAACTAGAAAATAAGCTCCCTGAGGGCAGGTACTGTGTCTTATTCATTTTTGTAACAGAGGATAACATAATAACAAGTGAAATTCTGTCTCATTGATTGACATCATTAAAGTTCAACATTTAAAAAACACTTTCAAGCATCTACTTGCTCAAGGCATTTACAAACTATACTTATATTTGTGCTTATTCTAATAAGTAGAAGACCTCTTTTAAAGTAGATTAATTGATCAACTAAAAATATTCACATGTATATTATATGTAGATATGAACAAACATATATGTACACATACATATACATATATAATTCCCAAGACCAATGTAATATTTTTGAGGAAGGGAGATGGGAAGAATCCTATGTGACTCCACTCCTAGCTACCCTTTCACGGACACAATCACTGCGGCTGGACATCGTAGGTGGTCAAACAAGTGAACAAGTATCACATTGAGGAAAAGCTTGGAACAAAGTTATGTTAAAGCCATTGTTTTCATCTGTTTGCTAATAAACAGATGTTAAGTTCAGTGCCCTGTGAATGGTACTTCAGTAGCCTGAAAGGGGTCATAGACAAACAGGATTGTGACCACAAGAGGGTAACCACAATGGTCTGAGTGACTGGTAGCCTTGTCAAATGAAGAGTATTTGAAGGAAGTGGGATTGTTTAGCCTGGAAAAGAGAAGAATTGAGAGGAAGAGTGACTATATTGTCTTCAACTCTCTGAAGGGCTATCATATGGAAGAACGGATTAGTTTATAATGTATGACCTAAAAGGCAAAATTAGGATCACTAGATTAGAGTCAGGTTATAAAAAATCTGACATAGGGTCAAATCTATTATTGGATAAATGTCTTAATTGGGTCAAAAATTGGACTTCAAGTTCGCACATTAAAACTGCAGTAACATCCTCATTTATCCAGAAGTTCAGACATCTGATACCCTCAACCTTCTGGCACAGTCACAAATCTACAAGTTCCCCCATCCCAAAAGTTTCTGGGTATAGAATAATGAGAGTAATTTTCATTGAGAAGAGCGAAAATGTAAAGATCCATCACCACCACCCCCCAGCCAAAAAACACCATTTTGAATGATTGCTGGGTTTTGGGAGAGGGGAGACAAGGAAAGGAGAATTGTTGTTCTTGATCAGAAGAAAGGAAAATTCTGATTGGTCAACAGTAATTTAACAACAAAAGCAACAACAAAAAGCTAAGTTTTGTGGGCCTGAAAGTCAAGAATTGCAAAAAAATGGGAGAAAGATAAGAAATACTGGGCAAAAATAATTATTCATTTATGTAAAAGTTTAAAAGTACTTCTCTCATAAGAACCCTAGAGAAAGTGGAGGAGTGATGATAATCCATATAAGTACTGCTTTTTCTTTTCTATAGATAAAGAATTTCAAGACCAGAAAATTTAAGTGACTTGCCTAAAGTCACACATCTAGTAAATATTGTAGTGCCAATACAAATCAAGTTATTCTGACTAGAAGATTAGCACTCTTTTCATTACACTGTTGTGGGGAGAAGTTATTGTCATGGGCCTCTAGATACTCAAAAAGGAGAGAAGCTGGAAGAAAGTAGAAATATCAGGAGGAGCAACAGACATTTAAACTATCAGTGAGAGTGATGAGAAGCAAGATACTTCCCTAATAGCAGAGATAAAATAACAGTATGGAAGAGATGGCTATGTAGAGGGAGACCCAAACATTAACAACTAATACTGTCGAGTAGACTTAGGGAATGGGGGGACATGAACACAAGTCATCAAGCAAGTAACTCTATCATATTTATAACCCAGTGCAACCATTTACAGAATCACAGAATCTCAAAGGTATAAGGGATCTCAGAGATCATCAAGTCAACCTCATATCTGACCAAGAATCCCTCTCCAACATCCCTGTCTAGTGGCCATCCCCTGATAGGGAACGTATTACTCGTTAAGAGGCCTATTTCACTAATAACACTGAGAAAGCAATAATGAGTTCAATATACTCTGTTTACTAAGGCAGGGATCTACGTAATTCATTTTAAGAACACTTGCCATGAAATATAATTAAGTTGTTTAAATAACATTTAAATAGCTACCTTTCAGATACCTTACACTTTCCCTCACTAGAACTCTTCATGCAACCGGATCTAGGCATAATGGAAATGTTGTTATATGCAAATGGCAAGAGACTCAAAGTAACCAATCTAGTTTTCGCTTGTTGTCAAAATGAAGTCTGACCATGTGGTATTCGAATCCACTTCATCCTTACTTCATAGGATTATAGAGCATTTGATCTGGAATAAGCCTTACAAATCTTCCAGTCTACCCCACCTCACCCCTATTTGAAAGAAAGATAGTGAGGCCATCCAGATAAATGATTTACTTTACTATCATGTAGCAAGTTAGCAGAGCCAGGGCTATAATCCAGGACTCCTGACTCACACTCTAGTACTCATGCATTATACCACACTGTCTTTGTTCACTATTAAGGCGGTGTGGTACAGAGGAAAGGGTGTTAGATTTAGAGTCAGCAGACCTGGGTTGGCATCACACAAGCTATTTACTGCTGATCTCACTCTCTGGGCCTCTGTTTCCTCATGCATAAAATGAGGGAAGTTGTCAGATGTGTCAAACTCACAGCTCACAGTTCCACATTAGTGTGGCCTAAACCAGATTAGGAAATGTAATTGGGAAATGTTGAACAAAGTAAGTGAAAATACAATATAACATAGATAGTATAAATTTATGGTTTTCTAAGTCACTATGGAACCTGCAGGGTCCTTCTTTCTTTTTGAATTCAATAGCATTGAACTAGATGACCACTAAAGTCCCCTCTAACTATAAAATGATATTCTTATGACACTAAGTACAGAATAAATTATTTTGATTCTGTTTATTCTAGACAAGATATTTACATGTTTAATGGTTTCTATTGGTGAAAAGTGCTATTATTATGAGAACTCCAGAGGGGATTATGTTCATTCTATATTCCCAAAGAATAACTTAAAATAAACATATCCTCTTTAATATGTCCAAAGCAAAGATAACAAAAACAGAAAATGGCCCACATTAGAGGGGCTATAAGAAAACTAGTACATTACTCCGCTGTTGGTACAACTGTAAGCTGGTCCATCTGTTCTGGAAAGTAACTTGGAACTATGTGTAAAAACAATTAAACTGTTCATACCCTTTGACCTAATGATATCATTACTAGGACTGTAACCCAAAGAGACAAAAAAAAAAAAAAGAGGAAAAGAGTTCTTAGGTACTCTTTTTGTGGTGGCAAAGAATGGGAAATTGAGAGGATGGATGCCTATCATCTGCGGAATGGATGAACGAGTTACGAGTTATGAGTTACGGCATAAAAAAATGTGATAGAATCTGTGGTGCTATAAGAAATTATGAAGGTGATAGTTTCATGGGAAGACTTTTATGAACTGGCACAAAGAGAAGTGAGCAGAACCAAGAGAATGATTTATGCTATAAGAATAATATTATAAAGATAAACTACCTTGAAAAACTTAAGAACTCTGATTGGCACAATGACCAACTACAATTCCAGAGGTGTCACAATAAAATTTGCTATTCAATTCCAAATGATGGTTTTAGAGCACAGATGGTGTGTATGTGTGTGTGTGTGTGTGCGCGCACACATGTGTGCGTGTATGTATGTGCATGTATTTAACATGGCCAATGACAAAAATTATATTGCTTGGCATTATGTATGTAATAACAGGGTTTATTTTTTGTTGTTTTCTCAATGGGAGAGAAAGGAGGGAAGGTGAGAGAGGTAGAATTCATATCTGAAAATAAAATAAAGCTGAATTTTAAAAAATAATGTATCCAAAGTGAAGTCCAGATAGCCTAATTATGCACAAATCAGTGGTATCACTAGTTAGTTACATTCTAAAACACCAGACAGAATAGAACTGTGAGTCTATTTACACAGGTATGGGACAGAGCTATAGTCTCATTTAACAGAAAGGGACATCAAGGCATTGGGAACTCAAACAAGCAACTTAAGGTCGAACAGGGAAAGTGTCAGATGTTCAGGGATCAGGCTCCGATGTCCTGGGCTAGTTTGCCTCTTGAGAAAGTTCACGCCCGCGAACAGCTGCCTCATAAATGATGTCTTCATGAATTTCCTGGAAAATGGAATTTTCACTTCTATGTGAGCTGCCTTGTAAGACACGGAAACCCAGGAGCTGAGTGCAGAGAGCCGGCCTTGTTCAGGGGACCTGGCATCCATAGTTTGTTTTGTTTTTGTTGACTCTTTGGTTATTTACTTAATAATCTCCAGATTTAAAAGCTGGCAGCAGGAAGGAAGGGAAGAAGGTTACTAAAACATCCCCAATACTCTATCTCTGATGAGAATTAACTTACAATATCTCACCATGTTGAATTGGCCTTCCCTTCCTACTTACTCACCTCCCCCCCAAAAAAAAAATCCCACAAGGCCAAGTAAGAAAGTTCCCTTTAGATTAAAAGAATAATTTTACCTGGTGAATATGGCTCACGGATGCCTGACATGCAGTTTAGGAAAAGGACTTTTTAAAAAATAATTTAGAATAATCGTAAATCCATGGGTAGTTGGGAGGACAAAACTCAATTGAATTCTACCAGCATCTGTTAATCACTTAACATGTGTGAGATGCTGCGCTAGATGCAAGGTCTACAAAGAAAAAAAAGAAAAAAAAAAACATGATTTAACGTTTCCTGGGGGCATGCACCAAATATACAAATGCATAAGTGGAAAATTTGCACAAGTTAAATACAAAGTCATTTCTGAAGGTGGGGACAGGAGAACACTGACAGTGATGGGGGTCACAAGAAGTATCTGAGCTGAGCTTTGTGGGTGACTAGGGGTGCCCAGAAGCCTCGCCAAGGAGGGAGCACATTCTAGGCACAGGGCATAAAACTGCAATGACCTTTTTTTAAAAAAAAAAATTGACCCTGAGTATCCTTATCTTTCCCAAGTTGGAAGTGCAGGGACTATTCACAGGTCAGGCTCTTCTCATCAGCACAGGAAATTTGACCAGCTTAGTTTCTAGTTAGGTTGCACAATGGACAGAGAAATGAACCTGGAGTCAGGAAAACCTAACTTCAAATCCAGCCTCAGACACTTCCTGGCTGTGTGATCTTGGATAAGTCACTTAACCTCTATTTGCCTCAGTTTCTTCAACTGTGAGATGAGGATAACAACGGCATCATGAGGTTCTGGTGAGGAGGAAATGAGATAATGTTTATAAATCACTTAGCACAGTGTCTGGCATGTAGTAGGCCCCAAATTAATGCTTACTCTAACCCTTCCCCCTAATCTGGGCAGGTTTGGCTCTCCTTAGACAATCTAGGACCCCTTCCTCCGATGGTTTCATTATATTAATGCTGAATTCATTGCAGACACACAATCAGCTTAGTCCACTAAAGCTCAGAACTCCAGAGCTCAGGTGATCCTCCCTCATAGCAGGGATTAGAGGGTGTGCAAAAGACATGCCATGGGAAGAAGAGCCCCTCAAGTCGGAAGGTGCTGGCTTGCTGTGGTCTCTGGGGTCATGAAGAGTCAGATACAAATGAACAACTGAACAACAACCACCACAATACCTGGCTGGCATGGCTTTCACTGTGAAGGAAATAAAAACATTTAACTTTCTATTTTGTGGTCTGGATTTAAAATCTAAGATTCTTTAAGAGTTGCACTTACTAATTTTTTTTCATGTGTCAAGGCTCCTATTAAATGGCTGGCTAGGGTGGGAGAAGAAAGCGAAGTATTTTTCTCCTTCGTTGCTACAATTGCAAACATAAAGAGAGTTCCCAAACCATAAGCTAAGTTATGCATCAAGAAGAGAGTATGCAACTGAACAGAACCTCACACACTGCATGGCTCCCATTTTAACTGGTTGGCCAGCTTATCTCTGGATCAGCCCCTTTTACCACCCACATCTAAGGAGAAGGAACCGGAATAGTGGAAAAAGCAACAGATTTAGAATCAATCAATCAGTATCTATTAAGTACCTACCAATGTGTCAGATACCTGCTAGGCTAGGAATACAAAGACAAAATTGAAAAGTCCCTGCCCTCAGTGAGCTTACAATCAATTAGAGGAAAGAACGTGTGTGTGTGTGTGTGTGTATATAAATATATATATACAAAATATATTTAAGGAAAACACAAATTTCCCTTGAGGTGGGGAGAGACTAGCAGTTGGGAGGACCACAAGTAACCTAGCAGTTAAACAAATTAAGTGTAAAATCTGTGACCTGGTAACATCCTTATGCCACAAAGGATACCTTCTCTCAACTCACACTGACTGGATTCAGTCTTGGGAGAACTGCCCCACCTTAAGCAAAGGGGTTAGTTCTGGTCTCACTTTTGTTTATTACCTCACCCCAAAGTAGAACTCCATGGAAAATACCTTATGTCTTACATCCAGAATCTCTCCAAAAAGGATTAACAGATGTCCCTTATGGAAAAATTACTCAATGTACAAAGTTGTAGGTATCTGGTATCATACAGCTTTTTATTTCTTCCTTCACAAAAATAAATGCTTAAAATGCAAAGACACATTAATACACCTTAACAAATACTTAAAGTATAAAACAGTAATTCATCAGCCCTATTATAGATCCTTGGAAGGTGGGGAAAACTCCTGAGAGAATTGTGGAACTACAATAGATTTCCCTTTCACCTCAGTCTGTGTTGTGTGAGCAATGACTCGTGTAAGGTTCATATATTATAGCCAGCCAAGTATGCCTGGTTCCTCCTTCTGGCAGCAGTCATCTCCAAGAAGGACACAGCTGCACGAAGCACCTCCTGCTGAGCTAACAACACGAAGACCTCTCAATCATACATGACACTCCATCTCCCAACACAGTGCCTTTTCTCTGGCTGTCCCCTGTGCCTGGAATGCTTTCCCTCCTCACCTCTGCCTCTTGGCTTCCTTAATTAACTTCCTTAAGTGTTCCAAGCAAATCCCATCTTCTACAAGAAGTCTCTCCTAGTCACATAACCTCTGTGTAGCTCAGTTTTCTCAACTGTAAAATGGGTGTAATAATATCACCTCCCTCCCAGAGTCGTTGTGAGGATCAAATTAGTTAATTTTGTAAATCACTCATTGCAGTAGCTGGCACATAGTAGGCATTTAAGAAATGCTCCTTTTCTTCCTTCCTTCCTCCCACTTCTCCTCCCCCACCAGTGTCTTCCCTTTGAGATCCCCTCCCTGTATATATCTTGTATGTACATAGTTGTTTGCATGTTGTTTCCTCATTAGACTGTAAGCTCCTGGAGGGCAGAGGCAATGTTTTTGCCTTTCTTTGTATCCCCAGTGCTTAGACAGCACTTGGCACATAGAATACTTAAATATTGGTTAATTGAATAACTTAGGAGCTACAAAGGATAGGAAAAACCACCTCAAATCACCGTTAAATCATCTTTTCTAAAGGAAATACAAAGCAAAGGAGGTAGCTAGGGTTTTGAGATTTGGTCTCAAGCTCATTGAGATAAACAAACACGTGTTCTAGTTGTCCTAGCTGCTGCTAGGAAGGAGGAAGAAAGAGAGTTCTCCATCCCATCCCCATTCCTACAAGAAGTCTGAGCGAATCCTGACATGCTAGAAGAGAGGGGGAAAAGAGAAAGGGGAGGGGGAGAGCTAACACCTTGGCCTATTCTTTTTAGCCCAAGGAGTGGGGAATTATTACTTGTTTAGTAGCCATCTTCTTTATCCTAAACCTCACAAGGACCAAGGGACTAGCTAGGAATCTCTGGTTGTAGGTGTTCTTTATGAAGGGGCTAATGGGAGCCAAGATGGGGGCATAGGAGCAACAAAGTATCACAGCTCCACATAGCTACTTCAAAATACCCATAAAATATGACTCTAAACAAATTCTAGAACTCTAAAACACATACAAATACACTTTCCACTAAAGGCAGCTCAGCTAGGAGGCACCATCTCAGGGCTGGAAGCTGAAATCAGCCCAGCCTGAAATGGTGCCTTGGCCCTGGCGGCAGCTGGATGAGCTGAGCTGCAGCTGGAGCAATAGAAGAGGGGATCTGCAGCAGCTGTGGCAGTTTCCAGAATTATCAAACCATAAAGAAAATAAAAAAGAACTAAAAGGATAGTGGAACTCAGAATCAGGGTAGAAAAGCAGGTCTGGCCAATCTGCCTCCAGGGCAAGGAAGCAGCACAAGCAGAGGTCTTGCACCAGCCTCCACATTGCTGCTTCGGAGCTCCCAGCCTGCAGACTGCAGGGGGGCCAAGCAATCATTCAGAGGCCAAGTGCTCTCGCGTTGAGCAGCCTGGATCCAGATCAAGGTCTTGGGTAGTGGTCCTGGGATCTCTTTTCAGTGAGCCAGAGCAGGGGAGAGCCCCAGCAGCCTCTTAAAAGCTCCGGGAGCTGGGAAAACCCCAGCGATTTGGGACAGAGCTTTCCCCTCTGGAAGCAGAGTTCCACAGAGCTAAAAAATCTCTGATTGGCTAGCCATGAATAAGCATAGGAAGCAAAGTAAGAACAGCAACCAAACCCTAGATTCCTTCTTTGGGGAAAAGAAGGATCAAAGCAGGGAAGAGGAGGAAGACAGAACTCCCGCAACAAAAGCTTCCAAGAAACATGAAGATTGCCTAAAAGATAGAGATCAGCTGAAAAAGGATTTTGAAAACCAAATGAGAGAAGTGGAAGAAAAATTGGGAAGAGAAATAAGAATGATGCAAGAAAAT
>JAQQSV010000805.1:46842-93385 GCA_028646515.1 Pseudochirops corinnae
TTGCTGTTCTTACTTTGCTTCCTATGCTTATTCATGGCTAGCCAATCAGAGATTTTTTAGCTCTGTGGAACTCTGCTTCCAGAGGGGAAAGCTCTGTCCCAAATCGCTGGGGTTTTCCCAGCTCCCGGAGCTTTTAAGAGGCTGCTGGGGCTCTCCCCTGCTCTGGCTCACTGAAAAGAGATCCCAGGACCACTACCCAAGACCTTGATCTGGATCCAGGCTGCTCAACGCGAGAGCACTTGGCCTCTGAATGATTGCTTGGCCCCCCTGCAGTCTGCAGGCTGGGAGCTCCGAAGCAGCAATGTGGAGGCTGGTGCAAGACCTCTGCTTGTGCTGCTTCCTTGCCCTGGAGGCAGATTGGCCAGACCTGCTTTTCTACCCTGATTCTGAGTTCCACTATCCTTTTAGTTCTTTTTTATTTTCTTTATGGTTTGATAATTCTGGAAACTGCCACAGCTGCTGCAGATCCCCTCTTCTATTGCTCCAGCTGCAGCTCAGCTCATCCAGCTGCCGCCAGGGCCAAGGCACCATTTCAGGCTGGGCTGATTTCAGCTTCCAGCCCTGAGATGGTGCCTCCTAGCTGAGCTGCCTTTAGTGGAAAGTGTATTTGTATGTGTTTTAGAGTTCTAGAATTTGTTTAGAGTCATATTTTATGGGTATTTTGAAGTAGCTATGTGGAGCTGTGATACTTTGTTGCTCCTATGCCCCCATCTTGGCTCCCATTAGCCCCTTCATAAAGAACACCTACAACCAGAGATTCCTAGCTAGTCCCTTGGTCCTTGTGAGGTTTAGGATAAAGAAGATGGCTACTAAACAAGTAATAATTCCCCACTCCTTGGGCTAAAAAGAATAGGCCAAGGTGTTAGCTCTCCCCCTCCCCTTTCTCTTTTCCCCCTCTCTTCTAGCATGTCAGGATTCGCTCAGACTTCTTGTAGGAATGGGGATGGGATGGAGAACTCTCTTTCTTCCTCCTTCCTAGCAGCAGCTAGGACAACTAGAACACGTGTTTGTTTATCTCAATGAGCTTGAGACCAAATCTCAAAACCCTAGCTACCTCCTTTGCTTTGTATTTCCTTTAGAAAAGATGATTTAACGGTGATTTGAGGTGGTTTTTCCTATCCTTTGTAGCTCCTAAGTTATTCAATTAACCAATATTTAAGTATTCTATGTGCCAAGTGCTGTCTAAGCACTGGGGATACAAAGAAAGGCAAAAACATTGCCTCTGCCCTCCAGGAGCTTACAGTCTAATGAGGAAACAACATGCAAACAACTATGTACATACAAGATATATACAGGGAGGGGATCTCAAAGGGAAGACACTGGTGGGGGAGGAGAAGTGGGAGGAAGGAAGGAAGAAAAGGAGCATTTCTTAAATGCCTACTATGTGCCAGCTACTGCAATGAGTGATTTACAAAATTAACTAATTTGATCCTCACAACGACTCTGGGAGGGAGGTGATATTATTACACCCATTTTACAGTTGAGAAAACTGAGCTACACAGAGGTTATGTGACTAGGAGAGACTTCTTGTAGAAGATGGGATTTGCTTGGAACACTTAAGGAAGTTAATTAAGGAAGCCAAGAGGCAGAGGTGAGGAGGGAAAGCATTCCAGGCACAGGGGACAGCCAGAGAAAAGGCACTGTGTTGGGAGATGGAGTGTCATGTATGATTGAGAGGTCTTCGTGTTGTTAGCTCAGCAGGAGGTGCTTCGTGCAGCTGTGTCCTTCTTGGAGATGACTGCTGCCAGAAGGAGGAACCAGGCATACTTGGCTGGCTATAATATATGAACCTTACACGAGTCATTGCTCACACAACACAGACTGAGGTGAAAGGGAAATCTATTGTAGTTCCACAATTCTCTCAGGAGTTTTCCCCACCTTCCAAGGATCTATAATAGGGCTGATGAATTACTGTTTTATACTTTAAGTATTTGTTAAGGTGTATTAATGTGTCTTTGCATTTTAAGCATTTATTTTTGTGAAGGAAGAAATAAAAAGCTGTATGATACCAGATACCTACAACTTTGTACATTGAGTAATTTTTCCATAAGGGACATCTGTTAATCCTTTTTGGAGAGATTCTGGATGTAAGACATAAGGTATTTTCCATGGAGTTCTACTTTGGGGTGAGGTAATAAACAAAAGTGAGACCAGAACTAACCCCTTTGCTTAAGGTGGGGCAGTTCTCCCAAGACTGAATCCAGTCAGTGTGAGTTGAGAGAAGGTATCCTTTGTGGCATAAGGATGTTACCAGGTCACAGATTTTACACTTAATTTGTTTAACTGCTAGGTTACTTGTGGTCCTCCCAACTGCTAGTCTCTCCCCACCTCAAGGGAAATTTGTGTTTTCCTTAAATATATTTTGTATATATATATTTATATACACACACACACACACACACGTTCTTTCCTCTAATTGATTGTAAGCTCACTGAGGGCAGGGACTTTTCAATTTTGTCTTTGTATTCCTAGCCTAGCAGGTATCTGACACATTGGTAGGTACTTAATAGATACTGATTGATTGATTCTAAATCTGTTGCTTTTTCCACTATTCCGGTTCCTTCTCCTTAGATGTGGGTGGTAAAAGGGGCTGATCCAGAGATAAGCTGGCCAACCAGTTAAAATGGGAGCCATGCAGTGTGTGAGGTTCTGTTCAGTTGCATACTCTCTTCTTGATGCATAACTTAGCTTATGGTTTGGGAACTCTCTTTATGTTTGCAATTGTAGCAACGAAGGAGAAAAATACTTCGCTTTCTTCTCCCACCCTAGCCAGCCATTTAATAGGAGCCTTGACACATGAAAAAAAATTAGTAAGTGCAACTCTTAAAGAATCTTAGATTTTAAATCCAGACCACAAAATAGAAAGTTAAATGTTTTTATTTCCTTCACAGTGAAAGCCATGCCAGCCAGGTATTGTGGTGGTTGTTGTTCAGTTGTTCATTTGTATCTGACTCTTCATGACCCCAGAGACCACAGCAAGCCAGCACCTTCCGACTTGAGGGGCTCTTCTTCCCATGGCATGTCTTTTGCACACCCTCTAATCCCTGCTATGAGGGAGGATCACCTGAGCTCTGGAGTTCTGAGCTTTAGTGGACTAAGCTGATTGTGTGTCTGCAATGAATTCAGCATTAATATAATGAAACCATCGGAGGAAGGGGTCCTAGATTGTCTAAGGAGAGCCAAACCTGCCCAGATTAGGGGGAAGGGTTAGAGTAAGCATTAATTTGGGGCCTACTACATGCCAGACACTGTGCTAAGTGATTTATAAACATTATCTCATTTCCTCCTCACCAGAACCTCATGATGCCGTTGTTATCCTCATCTCACAGTTGAAGAAACTGAGGCAAATAGAGGTTAAGTGACTTATCCAAGATCACACAGCCAGGAAGTGTCTGAGGCTGGATTTGAAGTTAGGTTTTCCTGACTCCAGGTTCATTTCTCTGTCCATTGTGCAACCTAACTAGAAACTAAGCTGGTCAAATTTCCTGTGCTGATGAGAAGAGCCTGACCTGTGAATAGTCCCTGCACTTCCAACTTGGGAAAGATAAGGATACTCAGGGTCAATTTTTTTTTTTAAAAAAAGGTCATTGCAGTTTTATGCCCTGTGCCTAGAATGTGCTCCCTCCTTGGCGAGGCTTCTGGGCACCCCTAGTCACCCACAAAGCTCAGCTCAGATACTTCTTGTGACCCCCATCACTGTCAGTGTTCTCCTGTCCCCACCTTCAGAAATGACTTTGTATTTAACTTGTGCAAATTTTCCACTTATGCATTTGTATATTTGGTGCATGCCCCCAGGAAACGTTAAATCATGTTTTTTTTTTTCTTTTTTTTCTTTGTAGACCTTGCATCTAGCGCAGCATCTCACACATGTTAAGTGATTAACAGATGCTGGTAGAATTCAATTGAGTTTTGTCCTCCCAACTACCCATGGATTTACGATTATTCTAAATTATTTTTTAAAAAGTCCTTTTCCTAAACTGCATGTCAGGCATCCGTGAGCCATATTCACCAGGTAAAATTATTCTTTTAATCTAAAGGGAACTTTCTTACTTGGCCTTGTGGGATTTTTTTTTTGGGGGGGAGGTGAGTAAGTAGGAAGGGAAGGCCAATTCAACATGGTGAGATATTGTAAGTTAATTCTCATCAGAGATAGAGTATTGGGGATGTTTTAGTAACCTTCTTCCCTTCCTTCCTGCTGCCAGCTTTTAAATCTGGAGATTATTAAGTAAATAACCAAAGAGTCAACAAAAACAAAACAAACTATGGATGCCAGGTCCCCTGAACAAGGCCGGCTCTCTGCACTCAGCTCCTGGGTTTCCGTGTCTTACAAGGCAGCTCACATAGAAGTGAAAATTCCATTTTCCAGGAAATTCATGAAGACATCATTTATGAGGCAGCTGTTCGCGGGCGTGAACTTTCTCAAGAGGCAAACTAGCCCAGGACATCGGAGCCTGATCCCTGAACATCTGACACTTTCCCTGTTCGACCTTAAGTTGCTTGTTTGAGTTCCCAATGCCTTGATGTCCCTTTCTGTTAAATGAGACTATAGCTCTGTCCCATACCTGTGTAAATAGACTCACAGTTCTATTCTGTCTGGTGTTTTAGAATGTAACTAACTAGTGATACCACTGATTTGTGCATAATTAGGCTATCTGGACTTCACTTTGGATACATTATTTTTTAAAATTCAGCTTTATTTTATTTTCAGATATGAATTCTACCTCTCTCACCTTCCCTCCTTTCTCTCCCATTGAGAAAACAACAAAAAATAAACCCTGTTATTACATACATAATGCCAAGCAATATAATTTTTGTCATTGGCCATGTTAAATACATGCACATACATACACGCACACATGTGTGCGCGCACACACACACACACACATACACACCATCTGTGCTCTAAAACCATCATTTGGAATTGAATAGCAAATTTTATTGTGACACCTCTGGAATTGTAGTTGGTCATTGTGCCAATCAGAGTTCTTAAGTTTTTCAAGGTAGTTTATCTTTATAATATTATTCTTATAGCATAAATCATTCTCTTGGTTCTGCTCACTTCTCTTTGTGCCAGTTCATAAAAGTCTTCCCATGAAACTATCACCTTCATAATTTCTTATAGCACCACAGATTCTATCACATTTTTTTATGCCGTAACTCATAACTCGTAACTCGTTCATCCATTCCGCAGATGATAGGCATCCATCCTCTCAATTTCCCATTCTTTGCCACCACAAAAAGAGTACCTAAGAACTCTTTTCCTCTTTTTTTTTTTTTTGTCTCTTTGGGTTACAGTCCTAGTAATGATATCATTAGGTCAAAGGGTATGAACAGTTTAATTGTTTTTACACATAGTTCCAAGTTACTTTCCAGAACAGATGGACCAGCTTACAGTTGTACCAACAGCGGAGTAATGTACTAGTTTTCTTATAGCCCCTCTAATGTGGGCCATTTTCTGTTTTTGTTATCTTTGCTTTGGACATATTAAAGAGGATATGTTTATTTTAAGTTATTCTTTGGGAATATAGAATGAACATAATCCCCTCTGGAGTTCTCATAATAATAGCACTTTTCACCAATAGAAACCATTAAACATGTAAATATCTTGTCTAGAATAAACAGAATCAAAATAATTTATTCTGTACTTAGTGTCATAAGAATATCATTTTATAGTTAGAGGGGACTTTAGTGGTCATCTAGTTCAATGCTATTGAATTCAAAAAGAAAGAAGGACCCTGCAGGTTCCATAGTGACTTAGAAAACCATAAATTTATACTATCTATGTTATATTGTATTTTCACTTACTTTGTTCAACATTTCCCAATTACATTTCCTAATCTGGTTTAGGCCACACTAATGTGGAACTGTGAGCTGTGAGTTTGACACATCTGACAACTTCCCTCATTTTATGCATGAGGAAACAGAGGCCCAGAGAGTGAGATCAGCAGTAAATAGCTTGTGTGATGCCAACCCAGGTCTGCTGACTCTAAATCTAACACCCTTTCCTCTGTACCACACCGCCTTAATAGTGAACAAAGACAGTGTGGTATAATGCATGAGTACTAGAGTGTGAGTCAGGAGTCCTGGATTATAGCCCTGGCTCTGCTAACTTGCTACATGATAGTAAAGTAAATCATTTATCTGGATGGCCTCACTATCTTTCTTTCAAATAGGGGTGAGGTGGGGTAGACTGGAAGATTTGTAAGGCTTATTCCAGATCAAATGCTCTATAATCCTATGAAGTAAGGATGAAGTGGATTCGAATACCACATGGTCAGACTTCATTTTGACAACAAGCGAAAACTAGATTGGTTACTTTGAGTCTCTTGCCATTTGCATATAACAACATTTCCATTATGCCTAGATCCGGTTGCATGAAGAGTTCTAGTGAGGGAAAGTGTAAGGTATCTGAAAGGTAGCTATTTAAATGTTATTTAAACAACTTAATTATATTTCATGGCAAGTGTTCTTAAAATGAATTACGTAGATCCCTGCCTTAGTAAACAGAGTATATTGAACTCATTATTGCTTTCTCAGTGTTATTAGTGAAATAGGCCTCTTAACGAGTAATACGTTCCCTATCAGGGGATGGCCACTAGACAGGGATGTTGGAGAGGGATTCTTGGTCAGATATGAGGTTGACTTGATGATCTCTGAGATCCCTTATACCTTTGAGATTCTGTGATTCTGTAAATGGTTGCACTGGGTTATAAATATGATAGAGTTACTTGCTTGATGACTTGTGTTCATGTCCCCCCATTCCCTAAGTCTACTCGACAGTATTAGTTGTTAATGTTTGGGTCTCCCTCTACATAGCCATCTCTTCCATACTGTTATTTTATCTCTGCTATTAGGGAAGTATCTTGCTTCTCATCACTCTCACTGATAGTTTAAATGTCTGTTGCTCCTCCTGATATTTCTACTTTCTTCCAGCTTCTCTCCTTTTTGAGTATCTAGAGGCCCATGACAATAACTTCTCCCCACAACAGTGTAATGAAAAGAGTGCTAATCTTCTAGTCAGAATAACTTGATTTGTATTGGCACTACAATATTTACTAGATGTGTGACTTTAGGCAAGTCACTTAAATTTTCTGGTCTTGAAATTCTTTATCTATAGAAAAGAAAAAGCAGTACTTATATGGATTATCATCACTCCTCCACTTTCTCTAGGGTTCTTATGAGAGAAGTACTTTTAAACTTTTACATAAATGAATAATTATTTTTGCCCAGTATTTCTTATCTTTCTCCCATTTTTTTGCAATTCTTGACTTTCAGGCCCACAAAACTTAGCTTTTTGTTGTTGCTTTTGTTGTTAAATTACTGTTGACCAATCAGAATTTTCCTTTCTTCTGATCAAGAACAACAATTCTCCTTTCCTTGTCTCCCCTCTCCCAAAACCCAGCAATCATTCAAAATGGTGTTTTTTGGCTGGGGGGTGGTGGTGATGGATCTTTACATTTTCGCTCTTCTCAATGAAAATTACTCTCATTATTCTATACCCAGAAACTTTTGGGATGGGGGAACTTGTAGATTTGTGACTGTGCCAGAAGGTTGAGGGTATCAGATGTCTGAACTTCTGGATAAATGAGGATGTTACTGCAGTTTTAATGTGCGAACTTGAAGTCCAATTTTTGACCCAATTAAGACATTTATCCAATAATAGATTTGACCCTATGTCAGATTTTTTATAACCTGACTCTAATCTAGTGATCCTAATTTTGCCTTTTAGGTCATACATTATAAACTAATCCGTTCTTCCATATGATAGCCCTTCAGAGAGTTGAAGACAATATAGTCACTCTTCCTCTCAATTCTTCTCTTTTCCAGGCTAAACAATCCCACTTCCTTCAAATACTCTTCATTTGACAAGGCTACCAGTCACTCAGACCATTGTGGTTACCCTCTTGTGGTCACAATCCTGTTTGTCTATGACCCCTTTCAGGCTACTGAAGTACCATTCACAGGGCACTGAACTTAACATCTGTTTATTAGCAAACAGATGAAAACAATGGCTTTAACATAACTTTGTTCCAAGCTTTTCCTCAATGTGATACTTGTTCACTTGTTTGACCACCTACGATGTCCAGCCGCAGTGATTGTGTCCGTGAAAGGGTAGCTAGGAGTGGAGTCACATAGGATTCTTCCCATCTCCCTTCCTCAAAAATATTACATTGGTCTTGGGAATTATATATGTATATGTATGTGTACATATATGTTTGTTCATATCTACATATAATATACATGTGAATATTTTTAGTTGATCAATTAATCTACTTTAAAAGAGGTCTTCTACTTATTAGAATAAGCACAAATATAAGTATAGTTTGTAAATGCCTTGAGCAAGTAGATGCTTGAAAGTGTTTTTTAAATGTTGAACTTTAATGATGTCAATCAATGAGACAGAATTTCACTTGTTATTATGTTATCCTCTGTTACAAAAATGAATAAGACACAGTACCTGCCCTCAGGGAGCTTATTTTCTAGTTGGCGAAAGGAAAAAGACTTAGATATGTGGAAATCACCAAACATTTGAATAAACCTTTTTAAGGATCTACTGTACGTGAAGTATTTTAGGTCCTAGAAACTGATCAGGGATACCAGGTGAACAGCATAGATCAGAAAGATTATTAGAGTTCAGAGGATAATGGAAAAATCATTTTGAATTAGAGTTAGAGGATCTGGCTTTGAATCTTGACTGTGGTGCTTACTACTCATATTACCTTGGAAAAGTCACTTAACCTCTCTGGGCTTCAGTTTTCCTCATCTATAAAATTAGGTGGTTGGACCAGATAATCTCTAAGGAATCTTTTATGTTTTAGTCTTATGCTTCTTAAGGTAGAACACTTAAAGTGTTTGTGGTCAGGGAAGGAGAAGGGGATTTGATTTGTCTTTTAAGGAACGAGTAGAAACCAAGTAAGTTATCAAGGAGAGGGCAAAGGAGCAGAGATAGCAATATCTAAGATGTGCATAGGAGGTGAGATAACCTGGCTCAATATGAGGGTCTGTATGGGACAGAAGAAAGATATGAGTCTAGAAAGGTTGTGTGGCACCAGATTGCGCAGCATTTTGAATGACAGACTAAGAAATTGGAGAGTATTCTTGTAAGCAAGGAGAATTTACTGAAAATTTTTGAGGTGGGATTGACATGGTCATCCCTGCTTTGGGATGAGGCAAGAATGGTAGTAGAAAAACGGAAACATAACTGAATATTTTTCTACCATACTAACTGTAGTTTTTTGTTCTTGTGTGGTACCACAGTTGGAAAATGGGAAAAGAGGAAGGAAAAAGAAGTAAATTTCTCAAAGAAGAGTTGAGAAAATGTATCTCTCTCCCTTTGTTGCAGGGTTATGGGACTATGGGCATGAATGTTGCATATACCACATACACTG
This sequence comes from Pseudochirops corinnae, assembly GCA_028646515.1. Lineage (NCBI taxonomy): Eukaryota > Metazoa > Chordata > Mammalia > Diprotodontia > Pseudocheiridae > Pseudochirops > Pseudochirops corinnae. Next base: position 56,232 of record JAQQSV010000805.1, read on the forward strand.
TCAAACAAAAATGGATAATTTTTTGGTTGACTTTCTTTAACTGCTTCATTTTTCCTTTTCTCTTTTCACTGTTATTTTTAAAAAATAAGGTATGACTTGATGGGTAGAGAGAGTATGAAATAGCTATGTGGAAATATGAATAAATGTGGTGTAGGTGATGTAAATGATATAGGTGATATAAATGAAAGTGGTATAAAAATAAGACATCAATAAGAATAGGAAACCCAAACTAGCCAGAGATTAAAAAAAAAAAATATAGGATGTTAATTATAAGACAGGAACCTGCGAAGAAATGTGCTTTAAAAAAATTTTTTTTTGAATTTAAGGAATTGGAAATTAAAAGCAAAAAAAAAATAATAATGATCCTACTTTTGCTTTATAGGTCATACATAACAAGTTGTTCCCTTCTACCGTGAAACACGGGGGGTGTAGGGAGGCAACACGGTATAGTGGGAAAGAACTGGATTTGGAGTCAGAAAATTTGGATTTGAATCCAAATTCTATACCTCTTTGACCATGAGATTCAAATCATCAATAAGACTTTCTGGGGTTTCAGTTTGCTCATATGTAAAATGATGAGGCTGGATTAGATCTCTATATTTCCTTCTAGGTCAAAATCTGATGATCAAGTGGGAAGAATACTGAATTGGTCACAAAAGTAAGAGAGAAGGGAACAAGCATTTATATAGCACCTAACAATGTGCTAGGGACTGTGCCGAGTGCTTCACACATAGCTCTGATGCTCACAACAACTCTGGAAGATAGATGCTACTGTTATCTCCATTTTGCAGTTGAAGAAACTGAAGCAAATAGAGGTTAAGTGACTTGCCCAAGGTCACACAGCTAGCAAGTGTCTGAGGCCAGATTTGAACTCAGGTCTTTCTGATTCCAGGGCCATCACTCTTATCTGCTGTGCCACCAGATGCCTCTAGATCTGGCTTCTTGTCTTCATTCTGCTACTAGCTCACTGTGAGACCTTGTACAAGTCACCTTACTTTCTATCTTTTTTCCCCCCTTTTCTGGAGGGAGGGAAGGCAGGACAATGGGGGTTAAATGACTTGGCTAAGGTCACACTGTTAATAAGTGTTAAAGTGTCTGAGATCAGATTTGAACTCAGGTCCTCCTGACTTCAGGGTCAATGCTCTATTCACTGCAGCACCTAGCCACCCCCTACTTTCTATCTTTAAAGTAAGAGGATTAGGTTAGATCAGGAATTCTTTACTTTTTTTGTGTGTCATGTGTCCCTTGGTCAATCTGGTTAAGTCTATGATCCCCTTTTAAGAAAAATGTTTTAAATACATAACAGTTTATAATATTATAAAGAAATCAATTATAGATAGTCATCAAAATATTTGCACTCCATCTCCCCCAATCTAAGTTCATAGATCTCAGGTTAAGAACACCAGATCTGATGATTTTTATGGTTCCTTTTAGATCTCAAATTTCTGATCTTATGAAGAAGATGACATTCTAGGTTGTAGAATCAAACAGAAGGTCGAATTTGAGTTGGGTCTTAAAGATTGAGGAGAAAGGATCAAGAGAAAGCAAGGCCTTCTAGACAAAGGAAATAGTGTGAGTCAAGCCAAAACAAGAATCTCAAAGACGTATAAGGATAGAGAAAAAGAAAACGATGTGAGATGGCAAAATGTGGTGGGGGCTAGAGAGTGGAGGAGCTTGAATGCCAGACTGAGGAATTGGATGTCAAACTGTAGGAAGTAGATAGTTATCAGCTGTTTTTGAGGCGGGGAGTGATGTCATCATTTCAGCCTTGATGGGTGAGGGTAATGCTAATAGAAAGGAAGAAAACTGGTTGAATAGGTCTCTATAAAACTAACTGTAACTGCTAGTTTTTATTGATCCTGAGGTTGGACAATGGAAAGAGAGGAGGGAAGAAGTAAGGAGAGGAGGAAAATGTATGATAGATAATTCAGAGAAGTTTTGTATCTAGGTTGAAGGGGGCACAATTCGAGCAAAAGATATGGAATACAAAATTGAAGTGAAAATGTGGTCTAATGGGCAAATTACTGAACTGGGAATCAATTCCCCTGGATCTTCCACTAAGAAATTTTGCTATCTTGGACAAGTCCTTCCTCTCCTTTGGGTCTCAGTTTCCTTATCTGTAACATGAGAACATAAGGATGCCCCCCTTTACTTATATGATTATAAGTTACTTCATCTTTGTGGTTTGCTTTTTGGAGAAATAAGGGAATCCTCTCCAAGCCTAGCATTCTGTTGGGATCATTATGCAAAATTAATAATAATAATAATAACTGACATTTCTAATTTGAAGAGTGCTTTAAATTCTTTCTCATCTGAGTCTTACAACAATGATGGAGGGAAGGTGCTATAGGCATTATTATCACCATTTATAGACGAACAGACTGAGCTTCTGGGAAGGTATGTGACTTTCCCAGGATCATGCAACTAGTAAGAGCCTGGGGTAAGCATTTGATCACCTATTTATCTTCCTAATTCTAAATCCAGCGCTATGGCATTCTCTCTCCTTGGCTACTTACTTAGTTAACAAAACTTCCTGGCTCCAACGTTTGAGTTGAAGAAAGGAAGGTATTTTCCTTATTATGTTAAGGTCATTGCTTTCTTCAGTATGGGAACGGAACAGATGGGAATAAAATATTTACCATTTGGAACAAAATCCCAATTGGACCAAAATTTACTTGAAGTAAAGGATGTACAGGGACGAAGAGAGGGAACAGATAAAAACAGCTGTCTCACAGCTGCTGGCAGTGGGAAAAAAAGTCTTTGGCCCATCACTAAACTGGCCCTGCTCTTTGGGAAGGAATACAGCTGATTTATTTTTCTCTCTTAGTCTAAGAAGGAATTCTAGCCTAACCAGGTCTCTCCTCTCACCCACAGCTAGGGCCGTGGTACTTAAATGAGCACTTGTCTGGACTGGCCTCTTCATTCACTTGTCTTATTCTGTTCCCTGCCCCTTTGCTTTTCTCATCCCACAATGCAGGCTTTCAGATGGTGTGTCGAACCTTCCTCCATGGATCCCCTCCAAGCCCACTTCACGGGCGTTTTCCTCTCCATTTCTCCACCCCAACCCATCTGCTAGTCTTTAACCTACCTCCTCCCTGTCCTGCTCTATAATCTTGCCCTCTTCTCCTACGCTCTCCACTATGAACAGCTGTTTTCTGTCCCACCATCCACTCAGGCCTCTTATGCACTTGAGCAGAAGGTGCCCAAGGAAGCATCCTATTGTCCTTCGAGTCAGAATCAAGATATGGAAGGACTGGAAGGGATCTCAGCCGTCATATAACCAACACCTCCCCCCATTTTAGATAGGGGAGAAAAAGAAGGGTGATGATACAACTGGTTGTTTACAGAGCTAGATTACAATCTAAATGTCCCAACTCTCAGACAAATGCTTTTCTTCCTTATTCCTCTCTCTGTAGTATAATGGCCTAAAGCAGGAGCTTAGTTGACTACTTGTATTGCACTTCCCATGAAAGACCAAGAAACAGAAGAGACCTTTCCTTTAAGGAGCTTGCAGTATAATGAGGAAGACAAGACACACATACATCCATAAAGAAACTAAAGATCTTCATGGAATTGGAAACAGAGGAGTGAATGTAGAATGAGGTGAGTCACGGAGGGCTGTCATTAAGAGAAGTCTTATAGATGGTGGTGGTGATAGACAAACATTCCTGAAGGCAAGAAGGAAGGAGGCTTACTTGGCTGCAACTGAATGGCAGATTTGGGGAGTAATAATAGGAAACGTGCGAGAGGTAGAATAGGGAAGCAAGTACAGGAAGTCTCTGAATATCTGGCTAAGTATGTGTTCCAGGAGGACCTATAGGGTAAGGGCTTGCCAAGCTCTTTTCAGGGCTGCTCATCCATCTTTGGTCACTCAACTCTCACCTGTGGCTCCAAGAAACTACAGCATGCACAGAGCCCACACCTGGTAGAATCATCTCAGTATGGTTAAATTATGGCTAAATCAGGTTGAGGGTAATCAACAGGCCCCAAATCCATTGATAACTTAGGGGGACATCTGCCTCACGCATCTGAAGACTTCCTCCCATGGAATGGGTATGAAGGTGGCTGAAGTAGGCTCTGTGTAGCACTTAGAGCTTGGCCAGACATCAGAGATGTCAAAGTCATCTGTTGCATCCCAGGCCATCATCAGTCATCTTGACTTTTGTCTTGCCACTAGACTTTGATGGCTCTGGAAGAAAGAGTGAGGTTGATGACTTTGTGCAGCCCTGCCTCACTTCAATTCATGAGCAACTGAAGACATTGCCCATGAAGTCACTGGTCCTCTTCTAAAGTGAAGGACAAACAGCAACAGGGATTCTAGATGAGATAAAAGATAAAGTCTCACTATAGATTTGGGAAGAACACTGAGGTGAAACTTTCAGCTGATTTGCAGATCAAGCACTCAAAGAATTTCAGAGCTGAAAGAGACCTCAGCACATGGAATATCAGAGGTGGGAGAGGATCCAGAACATGGAATATCAGAGGTGGGAGAGGATCCAGAACATGGAATATCAGAGGTGGGAGAGGAACCAGAACATGGAATATCAGAGGTGGGAGAGGAACCAGCACATGGAATGTCAGAGGTGAGAGAGGATCCAGAACATGGAGTATCAGAAGTGAGAGAGGATTCAGAACATGGAATATCAGAAGTGGGAGAGGATCCAGAATATGGAATATCAGAGGTGGAAGAGAATTCAGAACATGGAATATCAGAGCTACAAGGGATCTCAGGACATGGAATGTCAGAGCTGGGAGGGACCTTAGAACATAGAAGATCACAATTATAAGAGCCCTTAGAGCAGAATGGCACAACTGATGGGGAGGTTAGAGATAATCTGCCTGAGAGCTGTCAAACATCTGGCCAGTAGGCTCATGTGGCTACAACATTCCCAGTAACATTGAGATGTAATTGGGAACTGTTTAACAAAAATAAACATAAAATGAAACATAAGTAATATTAATTTGTGGTTTTCCAAGTCAATACTCACCCCTCCATGATGCTAATGTAGGGTTTAGTGGCCCCCTTTTCTCTTTGAGTTTGACTGTAACGGATCTAGTCCGTGCCCCTCATTTTACATATGGGAGAAACTGAGTCCCAGAGAAGGGCATTGATTGCCTTACTTTACACAAGTAAAGCTGAGACTCAGAGCCAGCTGTTGTCTTTTCACTAGGAAGCAGACTGCAGTGGGTAAAGCTATACTTCAGAGAGAAAATTCTGTTTGAGTTGAAGCAGGTAAGAGTGACAGGGAATAGGGAACATTATGAAGAATTTAGCCCCTTAAGAAAAGCTGGCAGGAAAGGAGATCACAATCTTATTCTAAGGGGGGCAGGGGTAACCCAGGAGGACTGAACAAAACCTACTTGAGACTAGAGTGCATAAGCTCTGTGGTCTCTCCTTCAGCCAGCTGGGATGAGAAGGATTGCTTTGTAATTAGCACTCAACCTCTAATAACTTAGGCTACTTCCATCAGCTGGTTGAGTCAGCCTAAAAATACCACCAGCATGAGTCACAGTCCTGTACCACTCATTACAGAGGAGCTGAAAAAACAAAGGGAAGGCATGGTCCCACCCTAAAGAGTGGGCCCCTGGAGCCCCTTTGGCCAGCTCGTTACCAATACTCTTTCAGGCTTACTTGCCAGTAGTCTTCTAAATGAGTGGGGAAGACAGGGCTTCTCAGCACCACCTTTTTGGAGGGCCAATCCAACCCGCCAGTCTTAATTTCTGGTAATAGGGATTTTCCTGATTGTCGTCCTGGTCCTCAGTAGCTTTCCCCTGTCTTGTTTTCTCCATCACATTCTCAGTCCCCAGGCAGACACACTCACCCAGTTGGCCTTCTGTGGTCGTCTACATATTTTAGTCATTTGCTATTCCCACTCCTTTACAGGGCCCAGATTGCAAAGCAGAGAAATCCATCTTCAAACAGAAACTCCCCCCTGAAATTAAAAGAGGGGTTTTTCAGTGAAATTCATTTTTAAGTTGCATATTCTAAACTTGGAAACATCTGGATTTTCAAGCCACAGGAAATTACAAGCCACATTCTGGATATAAAATACATGTTGGTCTATACATCACATGAATTAAAGATACAAGTCAAATATGAAAACGTTTTCCTGATGACTGACCTGATGACATGGCCATTTCAGCTTTGGAGTACCTACATGATTATTTTTAGCATCTGAAACTCATCTTCCCCTGGCCACTATTTGTAAGAAAGTGTGTGGTGTGTGGTGTGTGTGTGTGTGGTGTGTGGTGTGTGGTGTGTGGTGTGTGTGTGTGTGTGTGTGTGTGTGTACATGAATGTCTGTTTCCCAGCAAATGAGAACGAGTCATTAAATGGCTCGTGTTGAGAAAAGAGCCTTTTTCTCACCAACTCAGAACGTGCTGAAATTTTATTCTGGGAAAGTGTAGCTGTTTCGTTCGAGAAAAAACAGCAGAGAAACCAGTGAATGTCACAGAATGATCTAGCTCATTTCTTGGACTAGTTTTCAGGCAGCCGAGCATCACGAGCCACGGCACGGGGGCCCTTCCCTTAGATAATGAGGGAATGTTTTCATGGTGTGTATTTGGGGAGATCTGTCCTAAATGCTCCAAGTAGTATTTCTGCTGTCTTCATTTGTAGAGAGAAAGGTAGACCTACCACATGATACACATTCTCCAGTTCCTGGGAAGGGATTTGGTTTTCTGGGGAAACTGCAGACTTTACTTCTCTGGTGGGTTCTGCATTCTTTCCTAGTGAAGTATGGTGCATGGAAAACCAAAATATACGGTCAGCATTTTTGTACATTGGACAATTGCACGTTGTTAAGGAATTACTTAGCTATGAACGGGGGATGTTGCCTTAGTTACTCTTAATCCAATCCATATAGGCCAAGTATAACGGCCTAAATATATATCATATGCAACTGAGTTATTATGGCACTATGTTGATCAGGATAATTAGATGACACTCTGATTTTCATATCTGGTCTTTCCAAATCTGTATATCATCATCTAGTACCAGTGACAGAATGAACCATTAATCCATGTGTTTTTAGATGTATTTTTATTTTTCACTTATTTCAGTTGCGTCCAACCCTATTTGGGGTTTTCTTAGCAAAGAGTAGTTTGCCATTTCCTTCTCCAGCTAATTTTACAGATGAGGAAGCTGAGGCAAATAAGGTTCAGTGACTTGCCTAGGGTCACACAGCTAGTAAGTGTCTGAGGCCAGATTTGAATTCAGGAATTTGAGTCTTCCCAGTTCCAGGCCCTATTCTCCATCCACCATGCTACCTAACTGCCCTTGTATGTATGTATATGTGTTTATATATATGTGCATATATATGTAAGAATATGTGTGTGTCTGTATCTATCTATATAGACATAATTTTGACTTGGAATCAAGAGGCCTGGGTTTAAATCCTGGCCCAAGCATCTACAATGTGTGTGACCATGAGAAGATCAGTTGAGCATTTCTGAACTTCAGTTTCCTTATCTACAAAATCATGATAATGGTACTTTCACCACCCCCTCAATAACTCCCACATTGACTCATTGTGAGGAAATGTCCTCTTAAGCTTTGAAGCACAGTATGAATGTGAGTTACTTCAGTATTTCAATAGTTCCTTGATCTTATTCATGTGGGTACTTTCTTTACAAGTCCAGATCACAATCCACTGGTGCCTTCATCTGTATTATTCTCCTCCATGTTCTTGTAGGGTTATTTCTCCTGATATAACATTAGTCCCTAGCAGTCAGAGACTATTTAATTTTTATCTTTGTATTTTATGTGCCTAAAACATGGTAGACACTTAATAAATGATTGTTGGTTGATTGAAATCTTCCATAGAATATCTACCTAATCCACTAGAGTTCTTCCTCTGAATCTTTTAATATTTCATGGATATGGATGTTATACTTGGATTGTCCATCTGTTATACATCAGTTCCCTCCTTCCTTCTTTCCTTCTTCCCTCTGAGCTTTCCTTTTTCCCTCCCTTCCTTCTGCTTTCCCTTCTTCTTCCCCTCCCTTCCTCCTTCCTTTCCTCCTGCCCTTCCTTCTTCACTCCCTCCCCCATCCCTCCCTCTTTTTATCTTTCCTCCCCTTCTTTCTTTCCCTTCCTTCTACCTTCCTCCATTCATCTTCCTTCCTTCCTCCCTTCCTTCCTTCCTTCTTTCCCTCCCTCCTTCCTTCCTTCCTTCCTTCCTTCCTTCCTTCCTTCCTTCCTTCCTTCCTTCCTCCCTTCCTTCCTTCCTTCCTTCCTTCCTTCCTTCCTTCCTTCCTTCCTTCCTTCCTTCTCTTCCTTTCTCTACCTTTCTTTCTGTTTGTCTTTTTTTTTCTTTCTTTTTATAAAGAAAGGGGAGCTAGGTGGCTCAGTGAATAGAGGGCTGGGCCTGGAATTCAAACATGTCCTCAGACACTTACCAGCTGTGTGACCAGTTTCCTTATCTATAAAATGAGCTGGAGAAGGAAATGGCAAACTACTCCAGTGTCTTTGCCAAGAAAACCCCAAATGGGGTCACAGAATATCAGATATGACTGAAATGACTGAACAGCAACAACAACCAAATGGGCCTAGCACTATATTAAAAAAAAATTGTCAGAGATTCAGGGAGACAGATGACAGTTCTTGTAATTAAAGAGTTTACAGTCTAATCTGGATAGGGAGAAAATGCATGAAAATAGTCTAAAACTTGCAAAGTAAAAAATAAATAAAACTTCACTATTTTAGTCAGGCCTTCTTCTTCCAAGCTAGTCTGAGTATCTGTAAGGAAATCCAACAATATTAAACCAGCACCAGCAAGTAGAGGTCCTTAGGGGGGAGGGGGTGTCAGCTTTAGTGAATATACATAATCAATGAAGTGTTTTGCCTGGATACTTTCTTTGCCCAAGCCCAAGCCAGTTGCAGAGTCTGAGGTATACTCTGCCCTACTCACACTCTACCTATCTTTGGAATGTGATGCATTGTATCTTGTAGAATGTATAAATGTACACACTCATCTGCATACATGTATTCCTTTCAGTAGGATGCAGGCTTTATGAAGGGCTGGCCTAGGCCATTTTAATCTTTTTGTTCTTAGTGAATGGAGTACACTGAGCATATTAGACTGATGTTTAATAAATTTGAATGCAACATTTATGCTATTTGTACAGAAAAGTTTTAAAATATTATGAAAGTCAGTCTAATACATTTCTCTTCCTCCATAGACTCTGGTTTACACTGTTCATTTATTTAATAAATCCTTTTATCATAGAGAAGATAAAAAAGAAAAAGGTGCAATAAATTACAGAAAAAAACCTAACTGAAATTGAAAAGGAGAAAAGATAGAGGGATCTTAATTAACTACTTAACTGACCAAAAGAAAAAAGAGGTGAAGAATTAGATAACCACACAGAAGGAAGAAGAAGGATTCAATGTGTTATCTAAAACTAGGGAAAGGGATGACAAAAGGGAAGGAGAGATTCAATGGGACACAGAAGGAAACTAGGGGAATAGGTTGCCTAAAGGAAAATTAAACAAAAATAATTGTAGAGACAAAATACTATATTAAAAAGGAACAAAAATTTCTTAATTCAGAAAAAAATTAGAGACACAAATGGAGGAAAAATATTCACTTGACTCATAACTTTAAATGTGATTGGATTAAACCAATAAAATAATAAGAAAACAAAACTGTACATTCTGTTTCATAACTCAGAATGTCCGAACTTAGAGGAAACGGCATAGAATGTTGGAACTAGAAGACATTTTAGAACCAAAGAAAATAGCAGACTTGGATTAAATATACAAATAAACAATGTCAGAAGAGAAAGGATCTTGGAATCTATAAGAACATAGATAAGGAATTTCAGAACTGGAAGAAAACATTAAACAATCAATTTCATAGTTGGAAGAAACCTTAGAATATAGAATTTCAGAGATTAGAGAAACCTTAAAACAGAATGTGAGAGGTAGAAAGAACCTTAGAATATCGAATGTCAGGGGTAGCTAGCTGGTGCAGTGAATAGAGCACCAGCCCCAGAGTCAGGAGGACCTGAGTTCAAATCCAGCCTCAGACACCTAACACTTAACTAGCAGTGTGACCTTGGGCAAGTCACTTAACTCCATTTGCCCTGCCTTCCTCCCTCCAAAGAAAAAGCAAAAAAAAAGAACATCAAATGTCAGAGTTTAAAAGGCTCTTCTAACATAGCATGAGAGAGCTGGGAAGAATCTGTTCTGGAACATAGAATGCCAGAGCTGAAAAGAACCTTGGTATATAGGATATCACAACAGGAATAACCTTAGAGACAAACCAGTTCAACTCTTTCACTTTACAGATGGGGAAATGGAGGCACAGAGAGAAGAATGGATTTGCCCTTGGTCTCACTTCTCTAAGCCAGACTTCCCATCACTGGGTCCAGCATGCTTTCCTGTTATTTCCTGCCTCATCTCCTGACTGGTACAGCCCTGAATCACTCAAGAGAGGAGTAGTTTTACAGGTGTCTACAAGCCGAGAGATCCTCTATTTTCCCACTCGTTGAACATCGGATGTTTGCTATGTTCATTTAAACTGACTGAGCCAAGTTTTCCTCCTCTCTCTCTGTACGACTGTGGGAGAAAAGGAAGGAGGAGTGTAAGTACTCTGTCAGACAGAAATTACTTTCACTCTGTTAGGTCTGTGGAAGTCATTACTCCTCGGGTTTGTTCAGGGTACATTCTGGTGAAGATCGTTCTGTGGCTTTGTTTCTTGAGAAGACGCTTTAAACTTTCAGCCAGTCTGCCCGTCTCCAATTTCCGTAGTTCTCCATGTACACTCCCATCTTTTATCTCCTGACGCCTTCTCTTGGGAAAAGTCCACTCTTGTTCTTACAGGGGCTTCTATCGCTAATCAGTTCTTCAAAGCTCAACAAAAATCAGGATTTTAGATGTGAATGGCTTCTAAAGATTCTTAGGGCAGCTAGCTGGTGCTGTGGATAGAGACTGGGCCTGGAGACAGGAAGACTCATCTTCCTGAGTTCAAATCTGGCCCCAGACACTTAATAGCTGTGTGATCCTGGGCAAGTCACTCAACCCGATTTGCCTTAGTTTTCTCATCTATAAAATGAATGAAGAAGGAAATGGCAAACTGCTCCAGTATCTTTGTCACGAAAAACTCAGAAGGGATCACAGTCAGACATGACTGAAACAACAATACCACACAGAGGACTGCCACACTGGGGCTGAACTTGATTTCAAACCCAGGCCTTTGGCCTTTATGTCTTGGGTTCTACCTCATAGTGGCCACAGAACAGTGGTTTCCAAATGTCTTTTAATCATGCACTGACAGCAAACACTGTTTTTGAAAATGCACCCATATATATAGATATATGCATTTGTATATCATATTTATGTCCTAATGTAAAATGTATATTATAGAACGTAAACTGCCTTAGAGGCAGTGTGATAGAGCCTGGATAGGGCCTAGAGCTAGGAAGAACTGAGTTCAAATCCAGCCTCATATGCTTTCTAGCTATGTGACCCTGGGGAAGTCACTTAGCCCATCTCTGTCTTGGTTTCCTCTACTTTAAAATAGGGGTAATAGCATTTACTTCCCAGAGTTGTTGTGAGGATCTAATGAGACAATATTTGGATAATATTACTTATCATAATATTTTTCACATAGTAAGTACTTGTTTCCATTCTAAACAAAAATAAAAATAAAAAGATGAGATAAAGATAAAATAAATATTTTTAAATGTTTCAACTTCTATTAATTATGCAAAATCCTTTTGTTCTCACTAAATAATAATATGTATTAGTGAAAACAGTGTGATTGCAGATGCTTCATTATTTTTTTTAAATCTTGGTTTAACCTTTTGAGATTCGGTGATTTGAAGGTCTGCTTTTCAGTTGAACTTATTTGGTAACTTGATGGTGATGGCTTTCATAACTGAAAAAGATGCATCACAAAGATGCTTAGATCCAAATGAAGGAAGTGTATTATCTCTGAATCACATTTTTTATTCTCCTTTAGGAATTTAATTCCCAGTTAGGCAAAAGTTTTTGTTGAAATTTGGCTAGCAAATTTCTGTCATCCCTGATATCAAACAGGTGTTCTTGCATACTAATCAGAAAGAATTGTACTTTTTATGCTTTTAACAAATACATTTGAAAACCATTGAAACTTCATTTGGAAGATTTTCACACAAATTCTAAAATTCTGTTTACAAAGTTTCAAAATATTCAAATGTGGGGTGGGTAGGTGGCACAGTGAATAGAGCATCGGCCCTGGAGTCATGAGGACCTGAGTTCAAATTCAGCCTCAGACACTTAACACTTACTAGCCGTGTGACCTTGGGCAAGTCACTTAACCCAATTGCTCTGCCCTTCCCCCTCCAAAAAGCAAAAAAAAAAAAATAACATGTTCAAATGTGAGAGTTTTTATAGATGAACCATTGTTTTTTTCAAAAGCTAAGTTTTAAATATCTTGCTAATTGTGATGGATGAATACTATCATAAGTTAGGATCTTAAGGTTTAATATTCCTGAGGACCCTTTGGGTGAGGTTCATAATTAGTTAGAATTAGCTAGCTAGAATGAGTAAGAATTAGTTAGAGAAGATGTAAATCCTTATTCCAAATCATCTTCTTGGTAATTTTAATTTTTTGACTTATTGTCAGATCTAATTAGATCATCATTGCTTTTGCTTCATGTGGCCGACAAAGAGTTCATTCTAGGAGCAGGAGAAATATCACCTCTGCCATGTCTTGTCACTGGCTTGCTTTCACATTCTTAGTATTGTCTTCAATTGAGTGTTTCTTTGCAGAATCTTTTGAAGCCATTTTTCCATTTTATAGGGGTTGGTTTAGTTAAAACAAGACAACATAATATATACTTCCATTGAATTGGGTACATGTATATTGCAATGTGTTGTGACATGCTGAAAGTAAATGTGGATGAGTGAGGTTACTTCTATTAATCCCTCAGCACTTTGGAACTCCCTATTCTTCTCTTACAATATCTTGTATACCAACACCCGTTCCTATTAAAAACACTAGAGAACATAGGAATAAGTGGAGCTTTCCTCAAAATGATAAGTAGTATCTGAAACTATCAGCAAACATTATCTATAATGGGGCTAAGCAAGAAGCCTTCCCAAAAGATCAAGGGTAAAGGAAAGCTACTCATTATCACCACCATTATTTAATGTTGTACTAGAAATGTTAGCTATAACTAGAGGATCTCTATGGTCTTAGCCAGCTTTAAATCTATGATCCTATGATCATGTAACCTAATGACCTTTAAAAAATGTTTAAATTTATTTTTCTAAATATTTTACAATTACATATAAATTTTTTGGTATTTGTTTTTTTTTAACGATTGAGTTCTAAATTCTCTCCCTCCCTCTTGCTGTCTGTCACCCATTGAAAAGGCAAGCAATATGATATTGATTATACATATGAGGTCATGCAAAACATATTTCTATATTAGCTATGTGACAAAAGAAACACACACACACAAGAAAACTAAAGAAAATTTTAAAAGTATGCTTCAGTTTGCACTCAGAGTTCATCAGTTCTCTCTTTTGAGGTGGATGGCATTTTTCATCAAGGGTCCTTTGGAATTGTCTTAGATCTTTGTCTTGATCAGAATAGCCAAGTCTTTTATAGTTGATCATCCTTATAATATTGCTGTTACTTTGTGCAATGTTCACCTGTTTCAGCTCACTTAACTTTTCATTAATTCATGTAAGTCTTTCTGGGTTTTTTTTTTTCTGAAAACATCCTGCTTGTCATTTCTTATAGCACAATAGCAGTCCACCACAATTATATACCACTACTTGCTCAGTCATTCCCCCATTGATGAGCAGCTCCTTAATTTTCAATTCTTTGTCACCATAAAAAGAGCTGTTACAAACATTTTTGTACAATTAGGTCCTTTCCCCTTTTCTCTGATGTCTTTGGGATACAGACCTAGTAGTGGTATTGTTGGGTGAAATGGTTTGCACTGTTTTATAGCCTTTTGGGTATAGTTACATATTCTCCAGAATGTTTGGAACAGTTCAAAACTCCAACAGTGCAGGAATGTCCTGATTTTTCCACATTCCTGCCACATTCTCTTTTCCACATTCCCTTTTCGGTCATATTAGCCAGTCTGATAGGTGTGAGGTGGTACCTCAGAGTTGTTTTAATTTGCACATCTCTGATCAATAGCTTTGATTTCTTCTTCTGAAAACTGCCTCTTCATATCCTTTGACTATTTATTAATTGGACAATGGCTCTTATTTTTAAAAACAAATTCTGTTTAGTTCCCTATATATTTGAGAAATGAGACCTTCGTCAGTGAAATTTGCTACAAAATATTTTACTCAGCTTCTTGCTTTCCTGCTAATTTTGGCAATATTAGTTTTGTTTGTGCAAAACCTCTTTAATTTCATGTAATCAAAATTATCCATTTTATTTCCCATGATCCTCTCTATCTCTGGTTTGGCATGACCCTATAATCTTTAATTAGCTTTTACTAAATAAGCTTTGAAATAAAAACCAAATAATAGAGTTTCCCTTTGAAGACATCACCTTGCAGGATCTATGTTGTAGTCTCTGAATTTTAGTTTCATTGTAGACATTGGCATTGGTGTGCAGGGTATGGTGCCTAAAGGCTTTCTCCTCGCTCCCAGTAAAGGGCGTGTTGGATTTGGCCTTCTACTTGCCCTTCTGTGTCTCTTGCTGCTTTGATTTCCCTGATTCTTTTCAGGTTTAACCAAGGCCAGTGGTTGGCTGGTCTCTTATGGTAGCCAAACTGCAAATAGAAACAATGAGAGCAACCCAAGGGAAAAGATAATGAATAGAATGATATTTTGTGGTCTTCAGACCACCAAGGAAGAATGGATTCAGAATCACCAGTTCCAGGGCCACTTGAGGCAAAAGTGCAGTCCTTCTGTAACCTAATATATACTTAGTACTTATAACTTAGCACCCTCTGAATCTCAAGACTACTTCTTCCCTAATAATTTACATCTATATAGCTCTATAAGTTTTAAAAAGAGTTTTCTAAAAAAAAGAGTTTTTTTTCACAAAAGTGAATAGTACTCTTTAACCCACTTTACAGGTGAGGAAACTGAGGCTCTGAAGGCTCATGGCAACACAGCTAATAAGGGAAGAATCAGAATTCAAACCCTAATCTTTTGACTCCAAGTTTAGTGCTTTGTTTTCTTCTATTCTTCCTCCTCTTTCTCCCCCCCTCCCTCCCTTTCTTTCTTCTTTATGCTGTATTGTATTCCTTCTTTGAAATGAAGGGTAGATTGAGGGGTGGACTGCAGAGTCAATAAGACTTGGGTTCAAATTCTGCCGAAGATTCACTAGCTATATGCTCTTGGGCAAGTTACTTAAGGTCTAAACGTCTCAGTTTCCTAATTTACAAAACAGACTAGATGGGAAGGGGAAAGGAAGGGGAGGGAATAAATATTTACATAGTACCTCCTATACGCTAGGCACTTTTCCAAATATTATCTCGTTTGATCTTCATAGCAACCCTGAGAGGGAGGTGCTGTTATCATACCCAATTTATATGTGAGAGAACTGAGGCAAAAAGAGGTCTTGCTTACTTGCTCAGGGTCATACAACTAGTATCTGAAGGTGGATTCAAATTCAGTTCTTCCTGACTCCAGATTCAATGCTCTATCCCTTGTACTACCACCTGCTTTTAAGATGACCTCTAATGCCCCCGCCAGCTCTAAACCTATTATTCTATGGTGTGATCTGAGGAACCTTTCTCCACATCTTTTGAAACTACCCACACTGATTTGGAAGTTTGCCAAAACTATAAATACAAGTCCCAACTTTCCATGTGAGTGAATGGTAAGTGCAAGGTTCTTTAGTTTAATTTTAGAAGGCAAGCTATGATTTGGGGGACAGGCTGACACTGGGTTTATATTATCATTTAGATCTCTCTTTAGATAGATAGATAGATAGATAGATAGATAGATAGATAGATAGATAGATAGATAGATAGATGGATAGATAGATAGATGGATAGATAGATAGATAGATAGATAGATAGATAGATAGATAGATAGATAGATGGATAAAGCAGATATTAAGCAATTACTGGACAGCCAAGTGGTGTAATAGAGTGCTAATTCTAGAGTCACAATGATCTCAGTTCAAATCCAGCCTCAGACGCTTACTGTGTGAACCTGGGCAAGTCACTTAACTCTGCCTCAGTTTCCTCATCTGTAAAATGAGCTAGAGAAGGAAATGACAAACCACTCCAGTATCTTTGCCAAGAAAACCCTAAATGAGATCATGGAGAGTCAGACACAACTGAAACCACTCAATAACAACAACAAAAAGTACCAGGCACTAGAGTAAATGTTGATACAAAATGTAAGCAAGTGACATAGCTTGTGTTTGAATATGGGAAGACAGTACATTTAATATTAAAAGGTGAATTCTCTCTGAGTCTATTTGAGTGACAGGAGGTAAATCACAGCCTCTATCTCAACTGTCTTTCTTTATCTGTACAACGAAGCAGTTGGGCTAGTGGTGCTCTAAGGCTCTTCCCTTGCAAAGATCTTCATGTGAGTTTCCGAGCCCTATTGTTGGGATCAGGCAGCAAAGACCTGAAAACTTAGGGAACTCTATGCAGAGCCCTGTGTTGGACTTCGTAATGTATCAGCGACTCCCCAGGTAGACTCAGATGACTTCTGTCTAGTCTGTCTACTCTGGTGAAGAGTCTATATTTCATCCTACATTCTTGTACCGGGCTACCTGACCAGCAACTTACCTGTGTCCAGGTTTCTAGGTCTCACTATCTTCTACCTACGTATACTCTAACTTAGTCCTTTATGGGGATGCTAGGTGGAACAGTGAATAGAGCACTGGCCCTGGAATCAGGAGGACCTGAATTCAAATCTGGCCTTGGACACTTAACACTTACTAGCCATGTGACCGTGGGAAAGTCACTTAAACCCAATTGTCCTGCCTTTCCCCCTCCAAAAAGTGAATAAATAAATAAATAAAAATAGTCCTTTTTTCTGATGTCACCCTTGATATTTGCTCTTCCAATTAATCTTTTGGTTTGCCCTCAAATCTTAGCTCTACTACTGCTACCATCTCTAACTCTGTTACTTTGGGTGAAATGCTTATTGATTGGTTGGTCTCAATCTTTAAGAGAATTCTTAGTCCCTTTCTTAATGACATCCCTGGATTAATTATAGCATTTCTTGATCAGAATTGTTTTAAGGCTAAAATGAGATAATATTTGTAAAGCAATTTGTAAAACTTTATAGACTATATAAATGCTGACTATCATCATCATCATCATCATCCTACTGAAGTTTGTTGGAGCTGAGCTACACATGTACTTTATGAATTTACCCATAGAATCATAAAATCTCAGATTCTGAAAGTCAAAGGTTATCTGGAATACCCCCATTAAGAAAAATGGTGTCTATAACAGTTCTACCAGAAATTATCCAACCTCTGCTTGAAATTCTCCAGTTATGGGAAACTCATCAACTTCCAAGGCATTCTTCCCCACTTTTAGACAACTCTTGGACAGTTTATAAAAGGGAAAGATTGAGTTTTGGCCTTGTTAGGCAAAAGTGTCAGAGCTAAAACAATCGAATACTTCTATATCAAGTTAGCTCTTTTAAATATCCGTGTGTAATATTAATGAAATTTGAAGATCCTTTTGTATTGTTAAGCTAAGAGGTACTTAGCACCTAGTTTCAAATTAAGCCTCTGTTAAAGAAACAAAATGTATGAACCCCTGTTGCTGATGTAACAGGAAGTTTCTGATGTAATAGGAAGGGGCAGAAAAGGGAGGAGCTAATAGGTATGCAAGGAGAAGCCCTACCTGGAATTTCAGATTTTCTTGGAGCCAGGTTCTGAAGGCTGAGGAAGAGAGGCCCAAGCTGGAGAGAATTATTTTTATTTTGAGAACCTGGATGAAATGATTTTGATTCTGGGAACCAGCTGAAACTTCTGCTGAGTCCAAGGGCCAGATAGAGCTGCTGAGGATTTCTGTGGACCAGCCGGAGCTGCAGAAGACTGAGGAAGCAAGACTGTGGTGCTGGTATTTTGTCTGTTTGTGGCTTTGTTTAGCCTTGACTTCCCAAGGGTAGAGACTGTAAAGGATTTAAGGTGGACTGGACACTGTTAGCTCCAGTGTGGGATAGGAACTGCATGGAGAGCTGGACAAGGATCTGAGAGCCATCTGCCTTTGAACCCAGGTGACAGTTTGGTGAATCTAGATAGGAGCTGGGACCACGGAAGGGGATCAAAGGAATCTGAGAGCTTACCCCAAGTCAAGCTGAAAGAAGACTTTACTTGGATACTGTGTACTGACTGAGAAGATTGTGATTTACTTGTGACTGAGGGGTGGATGTCCTGCGTATTTTCTGATGACTAAATAGCAAATGATGATTGAATAGTGACTGATTTGTAACTTATGTGCCCCATGAGTGGAGTACTTTGACTTTTGTATTTTGTGACCTTGAAGGAGGCAAACCTCCTTAAGGATTACTGAATGGTTGAGTTGATTGAATGATTGAGTTACTAAATCATTGATTGACTAAATGATTATGCTTCGTTCAAAACTATGTGATCACTGTGGTAAAAATTATGTGGCCATTTTAGTGATAAGTTGTTGTGAATGCTGTATTTTGATTTTCTGTGATAAGTTGTAACATTGTGAATTCTGTACCTTGATTTTTTGTGAATGTTTTGTTCTGATTTGTTATAGAATAAATAGAGTATTCACTATACTATGTAATCAGAACCTTGAAGTTATTCACAATGACAGTCTTCTGGAAAGCTGCTCATGCTTGGCTTTACACTGTTTCATTAAGTACCTGTAGCAACCACACTGGCATACCCAGGATGGCTCTTAGTACAGGTTCTTAGATCTGCTTTACTAGGAAAGATAGCTGTTCAAGGAGTCAACAATCTTTTTAATTATATTCATTAATTCAGGGGAAAAGTCAGCACCCTGAACTTCAGAGAAAATACAAAGAAAATACAGAGAAAATGCAAGCAGAGAAATAAAGACTAACAGACAGGGCTTCTGTCTGAGAAATTAGCACAGATCAACAGACAGATTCAACTGTCTGACCAAGGTAATATATAGATAGTTGCCAGAGAGAAAGAAGCACCAACATCTGGGTTTTTCAAAGCCAGGGGGCTCCTTAATGGCTACACAGAGTCTCATCTGGTCAAATCACAAGAACACTCTTCCAATGAGTTGAGTCCCCAAATCTAAATGCTAACCTTGAGATGTGTATACCTTTTTTTTTTTTTTTTTTAGAGTCAGAGGGCATCACAATCCTGGTGACTCAGTGCCTAATTAGAAACTAACAAAAGGTGTGAAAGCCTTCCTACAAACAAGGCTCCCCTAAGTAAGCCTCCCTTAATGGACTTCAGGTGAGGTCTATTAATGGGGGGACGGAGTGGGAGGAGATCTTATATTCCATTGACATTACAGTACTTGAGGTAGAAGGGCAAATGCACCATGGAGAAGAAGAGGAATTCCATTTCCAACTAATCTGAGGCTGTGGGGTGAGTCCTGCATCTTAGATATGATAGTTCATGGCTATTGTGGTGTTTGTCACCTTTCTGTCCTGGTACTTGGGATTTATTAAGAAACAACCAAGTCTGGACAAAATATATGTGTGTGTTCAAGGGAACAGGGATGCTGTAAGCAGATCTATGAGTCTATTGGTCCACTTAGATGTGTGAGTAAATTCTTCCAATACCATCTCAAACTGAGGCAAAAATTATTTCCTCTGATCTCCTGAGTTGATCTCAACTACCCCTTTTGGGGTAGTTGATGTCTTATGCTGTCCCTTGTGACAATGTCATGTAGTAGAAGAGCACTGGACTAGGAATCAGGAGACATGGGATCTTTAAGAATATTTTGGGATCTTTAAGAATATTTTATAATTATATTTTAATATAATAGATTTCTTTTGTAATCCTGTGTATTTTTTAAAATTTAAAACCAGTATTTTAAGAAGGGGCTACTAGGTTTCACCAGAATACTAAAGGGGCCTATGACACAAAAAAGGTTAAGAATTCTGTTCTAAGAGTTCTAAGTTGCAGAAAAGCAGCTGTTCTACATTGGTGGAGGGAGTTTCCCGAACCAGGAGTTTCTTAGACCAAGTCTTTGTCCCAGTTTAAATCCTTTATTCTTATTTACATATTCACCTTTCTTTTATCTAAACCAAAATTATAATATGATCTCCCAAAAGGTAATATATTATACTTCTTTGTATTCCTCCACATAGAATCTGAATCAGGTCTGAGACCATAATCAATACTCAGTATATATTAGATTTGTTTTCCCCCTAAATGGGTTTTGAGATTATGCAATGACTTAAGATAAAGGATTTTGAAGGATCCAATTTTCCCTACCCCTTCTAACTGACAGAATGTGTTCAATCTTACTCACTTTCTGTAAACCTCAGCATCGTGGGAAGTGGGCCAAGTCCATCAATATTACTTCCTTTTCACCATCTAATAGTGGGGTCATCCCTGACCACTCTTCCTCCCTCATTCCCCAAGCCCAATCTCATTTGAAATCAATCCATCTTTTCTGTGACATAGATGTGCTATAAATTAAGTATGTTTCTGGGATTAAAAAAAAATAATCCCTCTATTAAAATTTGATTCATAGTCTAAAAATGAACTTATTAAATACTTGTGTCTGCTTCACATAGGTATCCTGAAGGCATGCCCAACTTTGCAGCTCTAGCCTTTCAACAAAATCTCTTCCCATTTAGAACATGTTCCCTTTCCTTCTTCCTGTCCTCCAAGATGGCTGATATTGCCTTTGGCCAACGGAAGCATTGTCTTTGACTGACTTTGACTTTTAATAAATCTAAAGTCTGAGGAACAAGAGTTCTGTATCCTGATGGAGAAAATTAGGGAGGGGGGAACATCTGGATTGTGGCCTGTGGAAGTTTGGCTCTTGTGCACCGGTGAGAAAGGAAATTACCCTGGGATTCTTAATATGGGGAAAGAGGAGGAGAAAGCCCTGATGCCAAGCCAAACAGAACAAAGTATGGGCTCTGGGAGGGGAATGCACGTATGGAAGAGAATTGCTTAGCCAGGCATCACAGATGGGGAAAGGCTGACATTGGGAAGCTGATCCAAGTTAGGATGGTTTCCAAAGAGAATGCCATTGCTTCTCCAGATCTGTATGCTTCCAAATGTCAGTTCACAGACTGGAGTGGGCAGTGCCCTGGGGAAAAGGGCAAATGGA
Organism: Pseudochirops corinnae; assembly: GCA_028646515.1. Taxonomy (NCBI): domain Eukaryota; kingdom Metazoa; phylum Chordata; class Mammalia; order Diprotodontia; family Pseudocheiridae; genus Pseudochirops; species Pseudochirops corinnae. The sequence goes on from JAQQSV010000805.1 coordinate 77,430, forward strand.
GGGCTTATATTGACATCTACTGACGTTATACTGTGAATCTGACAGATGAGGGGTGTTGAAGGGATACTCCCTAGCAGTGCTTCAAATGTGGACTCATGCCTCTGATGGTCTTGACTTAAAGCTTCTTCTTCTTTTTTTTTTTTTTTTTTTTTGCTTTTTGGAGGGCAATTGGGGTTAAGTGACTTGCCCAAGGTCAAATGGCTAGTTTTTGTGTTAAGTGTCTGAGGCCATATTTGAACTCAGGTCCTCCTGACTCCAGGGCTGGTGCTCAATAGAGGACACTGCACTACCTAGCCACCCCCTATTTAAAGCTTACAGACCTTCTTTAAAGACCTATTTCAAGTACTGTTTTCCTTTTGAATAAGTGGTCATGACATTGCCTAAATTTGGGGAAAATAGAATAAAATGATAGTGTACAAGTGATTCCATAATACTAAAAATATTCAAAATTTTAGCTTCAGCCTTCACCAGATCTAACCACTAATTTTTCTTTGGTCCCATTACAATGGCCAAACCAACCTGGGGGATATTATTTGTCTTTAAGGAGCAGCATGGTGTGAGAGACAGAGTGTTAGACTTGGAACGATGATTTGGCTTTGGACTCTGACTAGCAATTACTAATGTCGTGCCAGTTATTTTACCGATATGAGCCTGCATTTGCACACAAATAAAATGAGAAAAATGATACCTGTGAGACTCGAATGAAATGATTCAACAGGAATTTATTAAATGTTTGCTATGTGCCAGGCATTGAAGTGGAGAAACACATTGTGAGGAGACACATTAAAAAAAAGAGAGATGGTTCCTGCCCTCAAGTAGCTTATATTCTACCTGAGATAGTGTATATAAGACACATTGCAAATGTGAAACGGCTGTACACTTCAACTACTATATTTTCTCCATTTTAATCTTAGATCATAAGCTTGCTAAATGTTTGGCTTTTGCCTGGAAATGATTGACAGCTATGGTTCATTCCTTTTGACTGACAGTAAAAAGAATTGACAAGTATAAAATTATATCAACTGCCTTGAACACCCTCTGATTAACCTCAAGCACCTGTAGCAGCATTCTTCAGTTTTACAACTTCATTTGATCTCAGGGAGTTAGAACCCCTGAGAGTCATATTTTTAGTATAGAAGAGACACCTATTGAAATGTTTTCTTTTCCCTAATTTTTTTTTTGCCTTTGAATTATAATCATTAATCAAAAGTTAAATATATTTTTCTTCCTTTGAAATCCTTCAGTGGTTCCATAATACATTTTGGATGACATTGATTCTTTGCTTTGTCATGCAGGGACATCCTTGGTTTGACATCAGAAATGCTCTTTATCTATAATTTACAATATTACCCCCCCCCCCTTTTCTTTGACTAGGCACTCTGGCCATACTGGCTCAATCATCATTTCCTACATTTGTCCTTTGTTTTCCCACCTCTATCTCTTTGTCCACACCATTCCCTAGGATTAAACTTCTCTACTTCCCACAATTATGCCAGTTAAAATCCTACTCATTCTTCCAAGTGAAGCTTAATTGGATCTTAGATTGTAAACTCCTTAAGCACATCTATTTAGATATTCCCAGTGCTTTACAGAAAGCCGTGTACAAAAATTACTTATCTAAAACAATTCCTTGAATTCTACACAATGTGAGAATGAATAAGATATCTACCAAGTGCTATAAGTTCAAGAGTGGATGTGCATCAATTGATAAATGCTCAAAGAATGTGAACAGGCAGTTTTCAGATGCAGAAATTAAGTCTATCCATAATCACATGAAAAATGTTGTAAATCGTTATTGATTAGAGAAATGCAAATTAAAACAACTCTGAGGTACCGTCTCACACCTATCAGATTGGCTAATATGATAGAAAAGAAAAATGATAAATGTTAGAGGATGGGGAAAATTGAGACATAATGCATTGTTGGTGGAGTTGATCCAACCATTCTGGAGAGTAATTTGGAACTATCCCCAAAGTGCAATCAAACTGTCCATACCCTTTGATGATGTAATACCACTACTAGGTCTGTATCCCAAAGAGATCATAAAAAAGGGAAAAGGACCTACATGTACAAAAATCTATATAGAAATTCTTTTTTGTTGTGGCAAAGAACTGGAAATTAAGGGGATGCCCATCAATTGGGGACTGGCTGAATAAGTTGTGGCATATTATTGTAACTGAATACTATTTTGTTATAAGAAATGAAAAGCAGGTAGATTTCAGAAAAACCTGGAAAGACTTACATGAACTGATTGATGCACAGTGAAGTAAGCAGAACCAGGAGAACATTGTATACAAGTAACAGCAATGTTGTTCATTGAACAACTTAGCTCTTCTCAGCAATACAATGATCCAAGATAATTTCAAAAGACTCATGATGGAAAATGCTATTCACATCCAGAGAAGGAACTATGGAATCTGAATGTAGATTGAAGTATATTATTTTCACTTTTTTTTCTTTCTCATGGTTTTCCCCTTTTGTTCTGATTCTTCTTTCACATGACTAATATGAAACATGTTTAATATGATTTTACATATATAACCTATATCAGATTGCTTACTGTCTTAGGGAGGGGGAGAGAAGGGGAGAGAGGGAGAAAAATTTGGAACTCAAAATCTTATAAAAATGAATGTTCAAAACTGTCTTTAGATATAATTGGAAAAAAATAAAATAGTATTAAAAAGAGTGACTGCAGTTACTCTTCATAGGGAAGGAGGAGTGGTCAGAGAGGACTTCATGAAGGAAGTAGCATCTGAGCTGCTTTTTAATATATAGGTAGAAATTCTTCAGATAGTGGAGATGAGGAAGAGGAAGGATTTGATTAAAGCAGAATCAGCCACAGAATGTTGTCTGTACCCATGCCAGCCATCACTTAGCATATGTTGATCTGTGGGTAAACCTAGTTGGGAGATTGATAAAGTTGATTCATTAGATTTTATTCAAAACTCCACATTTGGTGCAACTAATACAGAAGTGGAAAGCAAGCCTAGGAGGGGACAGTTGTCTCAGAGATTTTAAATAGTCTCTCATGGGGCAGGCATGTCCTCTTCAGGCTGTCATGTGCTCCATTAAGACAAATGGTTGACCAGGAAAAAGGCTGCCATGATAAGGGACAAGCCGTGGTATTTGCTTTCAGGCAAAGATCAAAAGATTGCCTGAGAAGGGCTCAGCAGTCCTGCTCTGTGCATCTGGAGTCCAGACAAAGAAGAGTTCATTTACTTAAATGCCACACCAGCAGTTTTCCATGAAGCTGCAGAGACTCAAATGGTGATATATGCAGTAGGAAACCAGTCCAATTCGAGGGTAACTCTTCATTGCTGACTAGCTGTAAAGGCAGAATCAATGGGCTCCTAACTCCAGATGGCTCAAATGGTATCAATATAATGTTTTGGGATTACAGAAAAAAAATATCTCTGAATGCTAGAGAATATACAGGACATGGCTGAGCCAGATTGTGAAAAGCTACTAAACCTGTTGTGAAATTACTAGAAAATAGCTAGTACTTTCTCCACAAGTTGATAAGGTAGTATATGTATCCTCCTCCTTCTCATCTTCATCTACATTTTATAGATCACCCAATTAGCTGACATTAATTAAGTACCTACTATATGTCATATATTCTGTAAGATCCTGAGGATACAATTACAAAAGTAGGAAAGTTCCTGGCCTCCAGGAGCTCACTTTTCAATTGGGTAATACAGCATAGACAGAAGACTAATGGGACAACTGATGGTGCAGTGAATAGAACCCCTGGAGTCAGGAAGACCTGAGTTCAAATTGAACATCATATACTTACTAGCTGTGTGACTCTAGGCAAGTCACTTGCCCTGTTTGCCTCAGTTTCCTCATTAGAAAAATGGGGTTAATAATAGTATCTATCTCCCAGGTTGTTGTGAGGCTCAAGTAAGATAACATTTGTAAAAAGTGCTCAGCACAGTGCCTGGCACATAGTAGGTGCTGTGGAAGGGTTAGTTACTAGAGAGAGGATTTACAGCTGGAAGGGAATTTAGAGATTATCCCATCTAGTCCCCTCATCTTTACAGATGAAGAAACTGAGGGCCAGAGTGGTTGAGTCAATTGCCTAATGTCACATAGATGGAAAATTGTAGAAACAGGATTCAAATTAAGTTCCTTTGACTCCCACGTCACATGCTATCTTGCAAGGTCTGGTCCAGCAGTCACAGGGATTATGAATGGAGGAATAGGTAGTTGATCATAAGGTCCTTCTCAGTAGTAATAGTAGTATTGATTTGGCTTTTTCTCCTAAAGTAAGAGCAAGGTGTTGGGGGAGGAATATGTATACATAAACCATAGCTGGCCTGATGAGGAAACTGAGATTCAGCAAGGTGACATACTAAGGATAACACATGTACTAAAGATCAGAGTCTTGACTTGAATTCACCTCTTCTGCCCAACTTGTGGTCTTCCCCTGTGTTCTATTACCTGTCCAGATAAGACCCTTGGGGAAGGTGGGACTAGAGGAACATAAGCATAAGCATGTACTGAATTTAGCTCAAGTGGCAAGATTTTTATTTTTTATTTAACATTCATTTAAAAAAAATTTGAGTTCCCAACTCTCCTCCCTCCAGCCCCTCCGCCAGCCACTGAGAAGGCAAGGAATATGAGATCAATTATACATATGAAGTCATGCAAAACATATTTCCCTGTTAGCCATGTTGGAAAAGAAAAGCAAGAAAAAATAAGTGAAAAAAATATGTTTCAATTTGTACTTTAAGTCCATCTTTTCTTCCTCTGGAGGTGGGTAGCATTTTCCTCACAAGTCCTTCGGAATTGTCTGTCATGGATCATTGTATTGATTAGAGTAGCTAAGTCTTTCAGAGTTGGTCCCTGTTACAATATTACTACAACCTGTTCAGCCATTCCCCAATTGGTGGGCATCTTTGTCACTACAAAAGGAGCTGCTACAAAGTTTTGTCACATATGTCCCTTTCCTTTTCCTTTGATCTCTTGGGGATACAGACCAAGTAGTGGTAATGCTAGGTCAAAGAGTATGCAGTTGTATGGTCCTTTGGGCATAGTTCCAAGCTGTTCTCTAGAATGGTTGGACCCAGCAGGGATGCTATAATGGGGGATTTCTGTTCAGGTACAGGCTGAACCACATGGCCTTCAATCCTGAGGTGCTGATTCTGAATCTGAACTTTGCTGACATTCCAAATGGATTAGAACAGAGAGAGGAGAAGAGAGGGAGTGGAGGGGATGGGGGTGGGAGTGGGAGAGAGACAGAGAGATAGAGATGAAGAGGGAGAATGAGAGAGGGAGAGAGTCCAATGTTCATTTCATTATAGCATGCTGGGGATCTTCAGGGGTGGGGAGCCTGTCCCTCCAGCCTGCATGTGGCCTTCTAGATCCTCAGGGGCAGCCTTTTGACTGAGTCCAAGTTTCACAGAATACATCCTTTTATTAAGGGGATTTGTTCTATGAAGTTTGGATTCAGTCAAAGGGTTGCCCTCAAGCATCTAGAGGGGCACATGTGGCCTTAAGGCTGCAGGTTCCCCACTCCTAGAGACTTTCCCAAATATAAGGGCAGAAGAGAGAGTTTCTAAAATATGGGAAAGATTTGGTTTAGCATGAAGGAGATAGCCAGGAAGCTGTACTAGGAAGAGTAGCTAAGTCTTTCAGGGGAGAATCATTTTCACTGCTAATTCTTGGAATGTGAGCCGAATGTGAAGCTGTATTAACAACACAATACCTAGCAAGTGGGGGCTGTTCTAGCTACAACATCAGCACTAAGCTTGGATCAACACTTGAATACCCAGGGATTCCAGTGCATATGGTATAACTGCTTGAATATATTACGGGCCTGCTGGAGAACCCAGCCTGCAAGGGAGCAGGTTATAGTAGAATGGGGGGCTCTGGAAGGTTCCAGGGGACAGATGTTCTTCTAAAGGAACAAATCCCACTTTGGATTTGATCAACACTCCTCACATGACATGATTAAAGAGTCCCAGTGGCTGAGCCAATCAAGTTTTTGGAACAACCACTTGGCTCACTAAGATTTGCATAAAAGGGAAGGGTCCCTTGTCAGGGGAATGACATATAGAGATGAATTTGTCTTTCCTTTGTAGTCTCAAAGGCAGAACTTTTCATGAGATGTCACGTCAGGGTCCCAGAGGAACCATAAGGCTTCCATATGCAATTGTGTCACTCAGAGTACTGAGATGGGGCCTCTCTCCCCACCTTTAACCCCTATTTTTCCTGGGTTTTATATTATTCCCATGACCTAGTTTGCAGGCTGAGAGTGAGAGTGGAGAGTATAAGGGACTATTTTTAAAATACAAGGAGTTTTTTAAATCTATGAGGATTACAACTGATGACTTCCTCCTAATTTCCAACATGGGTCCTTTGCTCCTTCTGTCTTATTCCTTCCCAACTTTTCATAGGATTGGGCATCCAGGAAATTCTGCCTCATCTCTGATATCTTGTACCCCCTTCTTTAGCACACCTTTGTCCCTTCTTCACTCTTCTCATGACCAGAGTCAGATCTCATATCCTGACCTTATCAGGCCTTACTCTCTGTTAAGCATCAGAATCCACTGACCTCCAAAATCCCAAGGAAGGGGCTATTACTAGAGGTACTTCTAGATATCACATAAATCTCCAAATCTCATGATATCCTAAACAAATCTAATTTTATTTCCCCAAAGCCCATCCCTCCTCCAAATTTTCCTATTTCTGTTCATAGCACCATTGTACTTTTAAGTCACCCAGGTTCAGATCCTTGGAGCCACCCTGGGCCAAAAGCTAGAGACATTGTCCCTCTCTTTGAACTTGACCACAACAAAGATCATGGCCACAGATATGAAGCCTTCAGGAGATGAACTTCTAATCACTCTAATCTCTGCATGAATTGATACCCATAGAGCTTTGGTCTAGAAAGGCTAACTACTCTTCCTCCCCAACATTCCCATCCCCTTCCCACTCACCTTTGTTTGGAATCCTCTCCCTCTTTACCTCTTGAGATACTTACCTCCATTAAATGTAGGCTCAAAAGCCACATCCCCCATGAGATCTTTCATGACCTCATAGATGTTTGTGTTCACCCTCATCCCAAATTAAATTTTGTATTTATTTTATCCATGTACATGCTGTCTTTTCTCAATGAAATGTAAGTTCCTTGAGGGCAAGGACAATTTTTTTTTTTTGCGTCTCCAGTGCCTAGCACAAAGAAGGGACTTAATAAATACTTACTGAATTGAATTGAGTTTTCTCTCTCCCTCAAACCCCACATCTAATGAGTTATCAAGTTTTATCTATTCTGCTTCTGCAACATTCCTCACATTTACCTTCCTGTCTCTGCTTAAACAGCCTCTATCCTAGTTTATATCCTCATCATCTCTATCTTGGCTTATTGCAACATACACACACCATGGCCCTGCCTCCCCCCCCACTACCCCCTCCTCACACCCCACCTCTCACAAAACCACACAGAGTTCTACTTCACTAAGTGAATAATCATTCCACACTCATCACAAACACACCCATGGACTGTATTTTGTATGACCACACTCATTGTAGACATTGAGCTCTTCCCATACAGATGCCTACTGGAATTTCCTGGAGACTCTCAACTTTACCCAACAGATGATTTCGATTTTCCCAAAAATGTTGGAAGTAAGGGCACTTGAAAACATAAACAGAACAGGGCTAGCATTGTGGACTTGAGGAAACAGGAAGTTTAGAACAGAAACTGTGGGTTTTATGATAGTCAGAGATTAGTAAAAGAATTTCTATGCAGCAAGGAACACTTGGTTGAGATAAGATAGCATGAACTTGTATAGGCCCCATTATCATAGTTTTTTTTTTATCTTCTTTCAGCAATTTTCAGGGGATCAGAAGCAATAGAGAAAATAAATGGGTGGTGGTGGTGGTGGGTAACCCAGGGAAGAGAACAGAAGGGCCAAGGAGTCTGAATTCTTTAAGACCAAAAGGACTCACCAAGAACTACACCTCTAATGATGACATTTTAAGTACTGTGTAGGGAGAGGCATAATGAGGGAGGGGGAAGAGATAATTTGAGGAAGGGACCTACTTGTGTTGCTCATTACACACTAGAGAGGAAATCTTTTATCGATAAAATTGGCTTTTAATTTATGTCAAGTTTTGGGTTTACACACAACCTCCTATAGTGATCTCTTCCCTCTCCCTCTCCCTCTTCCTCTCCCTCTCTCCCTCCCTCTCTCTCTCTTTCTCTCTCTCTCTCTCTCTCTCTCTCTCTCTCTCTCTCTCTCTCTCACACACACACACACACACACACACACACACACACTCAATATCCCTATCTCACCCAGAATGGAAGTACCAAAGGCTCTCTTAGGCCCACTCTCATTACTAATCAACATAAGAGCTTTGACTTTCTCCTTTTCTGACCTGGGCCAGCTGGCCCTTCCTTAGGCAGCCTGGTTTCCTCTCTTTCATCAACTCCTAGGAGCTCATCATATTCATGCCAGATTCAGTGTAGACTTCAGATCAGCTTAACTCAAGCTCATAATTCCTGAGCTCAAGCAACCTCTAGCCTTAACCTCTCCCCTAGAAGAGATTGTGTCCATGAATCACCACACCCATCCTTTCCTGTCAGCTATTAATATGTAGCACTTATCCGGAATCCCATAAAATTGAGTCTTTAACTTGGGATCATATACTATTGTCTGAATTTTTAATGCACACTATATACCATAATATAGAAAGAATAGTAATAGAGCCACTCAGAAATTCACAGAAGACAAAATCCAAGAGAAATTAGTAACAAAACCTGTAATGTCAAATGTCTATACACAAATGCATAAAGCAAAAAGGTAAATTTGAGATTATAATTCAAGGAAGCAAATTTGACCTTATAAGTTTCATTGAGACTTAATAGGGAATGAAATGTGAAGGGGTATACTAGAAGAGGATACCTCATTCAAAAAGAATCGATTAAATAAAAAGGAAAAAGGATACAAAGATTTTATATGTTAAAAACCACACTAATGTGAGGAAATCCAGGAAGAATGGGGATTGAGGGTATTTGAGTAAAAATCAGTGGAAGGAGAAACAGTAATGATGTCATAGTAGAGTAGTACACTGTAGATCACCTGAACACAAGGAGGAAACAGATGAAGAATTCAGGATTCATTAGTCTGGCATGAAGACTTGCCATAGCAGTGATGGAAGACTTCAATTATCCAGATGTTTAATGGAGCATATTCTCTGATAATAGCAGAGCAATTAATAAAGTCATAGCTTGCTTTGTTGGCAATTTTTATTTTTTCAAACAATGAAACAATAATTGTTTTGAAAAAGGAAACTACTATTCTGCACCTGATTACAACCAATAAAGAAGAACTGGTTGCTGAAGTAGAAATGATAGGAACCTTGGAGAGAAACGACTACTCTATCTTAGAATTTATTATAGACAAGGAAATAAAATCTGACAATAGTTTCACGTGCAACTTAAATTTGGAGAGAGAAGAGATTGAATGTTTTACAGAAAAAAATAGCAACCTATGATCTAAAACTCAACAGCACAGAAGCAAAGGAAAACTCTCAAGAATCATATCCTGAAGATGCAAACAGAAACAATTCTGATAAGGTTGGTAAGGGGAAATGTAAAAAAGAGACCTCTGTGGATGCACAAGAAACTCACTGGTGTAGATTTTTTTTTTTAAGTCACGAAGAAAAGTTGGAAGCAAGGGCAAGCAAAGGAGATGAATATAAATACATGCAGTACTTACTGTACGATGTTAAGAAATGCTAAAGCTCAAAATGAGCTGAAGCTGGAGGAAAAGTATGGGCAACAAAAAGGTCAGACATTTAATGCCCTATTGGCAGAAAGAGAAAGATCAAAGAAAGGTTAGGAACATTCCTCAAGGTGGATGGAATAACGATAATATACAACAGGAAAGACAGAAAGATTAGGTCTCATTTTGCTTCTGTTTTCTCAAAAACAATGCTCTTTGGACTGGATAGGATGATATGGAAATGGCTAATAGAGTTGAAACTCTCCATAAGTAAGGAGATACCCTGAGTTCAAGTCATGGCAAATTCCAGACAAACTGAATTCTTGGGTTGACAAAACTGACACATGTGATTGCAGAGCCACTATCTTTCAGACTTTGAAAGACCATGAAAAATGGGAAAGGCATTGTCAGGCTCAGGGAAAATATTTTTTCATTTTCCTTAAAGGAAGATAATGAAGACTATAAGATAAAGACCAACTAAGTTGACTTCAATTCATGATAAAACTCTAAAATGTATTATTTTTTTCAAATAAATATTATTGATTTGTTTTGATTTTATAGTGCCTAAATTTCCACCTATATCCTGCTCCCCATTTGATCCCAGAAGGCCATCCTTTATGACAGATTTTTAAAAAGAAAGAAGAAAAATTAATAATTTTATTAATATTAATTATTCATTTATATATTTAACAATATATAATTATAATAATAAATTAACACATTTTAAAAATGAATATATACAGCATTCTATATTTGTGGATATCCCAAGTGTGCAAAGGAATGGGGGAAGTTTTCTTCTAGTATCTCTTCTTTGGGACCATCTCTTTACAGTTTTGAAAATGTTTTGTGACTTTTTCTTTCCATTTACATTGTTAGTTATTTTTTTTTGCTTATTTCATTTTGAATCACTTCATATATCTTTCCATACCGCTCTAGATTCATTGTATTGTTTCTTATAGCACAGTAAGATTCATTAAATTCATGTCCTCTAATTTATTCAGCCATTTTCCAAATGACATACATTTACTCTATTTTCAGTTCTTTGCTGCCATAAAAAATCCTGCTATTAATATTTCCCTTTACATAGTTTTTTTTTTTTTTGATCATGTCCTCCTTAGGGTATAACCTGAGCAGCAGAATCTCTAGATCAAAGTGTGTGGACATTATAGTCAACTTACTTATATAATTCCAAATTGTTTTCCAAAATAATTGTACTAATTCATAGCTCCTCCAACAATTCATTATTATGCGCATCTTTCCACAACCATCTTTTACCATCTTTGCCAATTTGCTGGACTTGAAGGGGAACCGTGGGGGTCATTTTTTTTTTTTTTACTATTAACTCTTTATTAGAAAATAGTACATCTTCATAAAAATGATCAAAAGATACAAAAAAAGAGGATAAAAGTTTGTGGGATGGAATGAAAAAGGAGGAGACCACAGGATAGGGGAAGGGAAAATACTGGTTCACCTCACTTTGTATTATGAGTGTGCTCCTGAGAATTTGGGGCTAGAGCTGGGGCTCTTAACCATTTTTATGTCAACTGCCTTTGGTAGTCTGGTGAAACTTATGGATTCCTTTGCAAAATATTTGTTGCCTCCATTCATAATTGAAGGGACTCTAAAATTTCAGTTAGAAGCTAGTGAAAAGTATCTGTGAACTCCAGCTTATGGATCCCTGGGCCAGACAGGTCAAAACGTATTTTGGTAGAAGCACATTCTATTTCCTTGCTCTTTTTTACAGAGACTAAATCCTAGGGAGGATGCTTTTGCTAAATGGGAGAGATGACAGTACTTGCCCAGGTTCTATACTATTTAAGGTTAGGTGGGGAGGAGACATTTACAGCTGACTGGGAAAAACTCCACCCCATAAGCTGATCCTATTGGAGGTATCAGTCAACAAGTATTCGTATCACCAGCAATTTTCTTGACATTCTTTTGTGCCCCTCCCCCACCTTACCTGGCACACCTACATGAATGTGCACATTTTCCAAATTGGCAAAAATACCTCACAGTAACAGTTCCAAGAAACTGTCATAACTCTTAAGTACAGCCTTTTATCTTAAAAGAGCCAGTATGGTAGAATGGCAAGGACACTCATTGCTTTGGAAGAGGGGAAGGCTTGGATTTTGGAAATTTTCAAAAGTGAGAATTTAAGGAGAGGAGATGTATGTGGGAAATAAGAAATAAAGGGCCTAGGGATAGGAGTGGTTATATCACTAGGTGTCAGGCACTTCACTCTCATGAAAAGTTGTTTACCTTGACAGGAAGTGGAATCTCCTCCCTTATACTTTCATTGGATGAGGTATGGGCAGTTCTCCTCAGGTTCTTTCCCTCTGTGAGCATCTTTCAACTCCAACGCTTCATTCAGCTCCTGGAGCAGCTCATCAAAGGGGCAAGTTCAGATCTGGAAGGTGAAATATTTTCCATCCATTAGTTTATTTTCGGTCTTGAGGATATTCCCAAGGGTTGTAGGCAAAGGATATTATTCTCAGAGGATGGTGTGGGTTGGGATCCTCTCCTCGTGCAAATTTTCCTTCTCCATCCATTGGGATCTCTTACAGGGCAAGCACACACACTTAACTTAAAGCTTCCACATCCAAAAAACTGGCCACTTGTGTCTTCCAGGGTGATGATGGTGAGAACTGAACACTAGGTTGTGCCCCACATGCAGCATTTCAGCCTACTCTTTTAGCTTTCTACAGTGTATCAGTAAAAATCTTCCTCTGAGGTGCTTTCTTTTTAAATTTTTTTTAATTTTAGACAAATACTAAAACTTAAATATATAATAGGAAAAGAAAAAGAAGCATTGTAAACTTAAATATAAAATAAAATATATTTATAAATACAAAATTAAAAAAACAAGTCAGGTGCACAGCAGAACATTGGAGAGGATTCAAAATGTATAGCTATAACTTATCATTTCAAGAAAGCTTATATAGTAAATACTGTGTGTTGTGTTAAAAGCTGTCCATTTTTCTTTGCTTCCTTGTAGATTTTCTTTTGTCCTTTGCTGTACACTTTTTATTTTGTTTCCCCCCCCTCCTCTCCCCTACCCTCCACCTGAAGGCTAGAATTGGGCATGGATATATTTATATATAGGTATTGATATATATAGACATGTATACATATATACATATACATATATATATACATACATAGATATATAAACATACACTTTCCCAAGAGATTCTACTCATAATCTTGTTTTTATGTTTGTGCATATCTCTTTTTTCCTGTTTCTCTTAACTCCTCTACTTTACTTCTACCTAACTTGACCTTCTACTCCCCACTCCAGCAATACCTCCCTTATCCTCTCATTCCTCTAATTCTAAACATCCTTCCATAATCCCCTTTTAACTTATTCCCTCATGCTGTCCTCTAAAGATCCCTCCTTTATTCTCTCCTCTTCCCTCTCCTCTTAGAGCTTTATTTCTTTTTAAATTTAGAAAACTTTTACACTCATACATCCATATACATATATGTATATGTATTTTCTCCTCTTAAATCCATTCCTGATGAAAGTAGGTTTTCAGAACCAACAGTCTTCCTCCTCCATCTATTCTTCTGTATTGGTTTTTTCCTCTTACACCTCATTTGTGTAAGAAAATTACTCTTCAAGCTGTTGTTCAATGGTTTTACTTTTTGAAATCATATCATACTCAGATCTGCCCCTACACATAGGTTTTACATTTTCCATACACAAAAGGTAAACATTCTATCCTTATTTAGTCCCTTGTAATTGGTCATTGGTATATACCTTATATTTCTCTCAGTTCTTAAATGTTCAATCTTCTATCGAGGTCAGGATTTTTTTTTAAAGTGTGTCATGTGCATAGAAGAACATAAGAGAGGATTCAAAATATGTAACAATAAATTTTCATTTCAAGAAAGTCTGTTTGATAAATACTACATGTTGTATTGAGAGCTGTCCATATTTTCTTTGCTTCCTTGTAAGTTTTCTTCTGTTCTTTTTTCCCTTTCATCTGATATGCTTTCTTCAGGGCTGCTTACTACTCTATCTTTTATCTACTGGAGGTGCTGTGATTAGTAAGCCTCTCTCCTATATGAAAGGGCTATAGGTTTTCTTAGACAATAACTAAGAAGCTTTTTATAGCTATTCTCAGCTTGTCTTCTCATCCAGTACCTATGGAGCTAGCATGTGGTCTCTTCAGTCAACTTTCTCAGTCAATGATTATGAAGTTCTCTTTCTCTCAGACCAGCTGCACCAGAAGGTAAAAGAGGCCAAGCTAAAGTCACATCTGTTGTTGGAATCTTTTATTTCCAGTACTCTATTTAACAGCCTCCTTTTGTATTATCTCTTCTAATTATCCCATTATAACTGTCATCCAACTTGTAGAGATAAATTCACTTTAGTTCTTAGATTTCATAATAACACTTGGCTCAGATAAATATCCATATCACTTTGCTCTCTTAAATGGAGAAAAAGCTGAAAGGTACTATGGTTTAGAAGTAATTATACTATCCTCTCATTGCATTTCTCCATTCTATTCAAATATCAATGGTTTTGTTGACTAAAGAAGGCTGAAAGCCTATTTTTCTTGGTCCCATTTTCTCCTAGAAACACATCACAGCTTATCCTTTCTTAGGTCTCCCTACAACTGGGCAAAGTATTTGATGAAAAAAAATTAAGCCTCTCAAATTTTCTGTGTGGACAAAGTGGAGAGATATAGGCTAGATAATAATGCAACTAGTGGATATAAATGACCAGACACATATATAAACACTCAAAGCTCAATGCTAACTGAACTTGGAGAAAGATAACTAATAGAGTAGCCTAGAAATCTCTGGAACCTCATTTCTTTTATTTAACATTTTTACAAGGACTTGAATTAAGGCAATGATTGCATGTTTACCAGCTTAAAAAATGACACAGAGCTATAAGAGATAGTAAACACAATGGATGACAGAAGCTGGATCCAAAAAGTTTTCAGTAGGCTAGAAGATTGAGCCAAATTTAATCATATGAAATTGTATAAGAATAAAAGGGAAAGTTCATGCTTAGGTTCAAACAATCAACTTTGCAAGTAAAAGATGGGGAAGATATGACTAGTTGCAATTATGAAAAAGATCATGGGGATTTAAGTGGACTGTCTGTCACCTATGATTCAGTAATATGATACATTTCAATGCTTTAATAAATCAATGTTAGTCATCTCATTGATGTAAATACTTCTTTTAGTGGTACAGATTTTGACCCAAACCAAACCTTCTTATTTCATGACACTCTTTCCCACATTTTAATATAAATCCTCTGGCAGTGGTTCTCAACCTGTGGGTCGCGACCCTTTTGGGGGTCGAATGACCCTTTCACAGGGATCACAGGGGTTGCCTAAAACCATTGGAAAACACATGTTTATGATGGTCTTAGGAACTGAGACATTGCTCCTCTATCTGTCTCCAGGCGGGTCTGCCCGCATGCAGATATGCCCACATACAAGTATTAAAGGGTTGGAGCATAAAGAAGGTTGAGAACCCTGCATGGGATTCAAACAATGTGTTGGAGTCATTCCTCTAAGTCTTTATATATATATATATATATATATTTATTTTGCTTTTTGGAGGAGGGAAGGTAGGGCAATTGGGGTTAAGTGATTTGCCCAAGGTCACACGGCTACTTTTGTGTTAAGCATCTGAGGCCAGATTTGAAGTCAGGTCTTCCTGACTCTAGGGCCAGTGCTCTATTCGCCGTGCCACCTGGCCGCCCTCCTCTAAGTCTTTTAATATTTATTTGGTAACAGTACAATATTTGGATTGATCATTTGTTATCCTTTGCTTTTTGTTTTATTGATTTTAGTTTGCATCATCCATTTCCACGAGATCTTGAGTTACACATTTTCTCCCCATCTTTCCCCCACCCACCACCCCAACACAGCCATCCCCTTGTATAACTCTCCCCCAGTCTATTCTCTCCTATGTTCTCCCCCATCACCCCTCTGACTTTCTGGTAGGGCAGGATGGATCTCCCTACCAAAGTCCAGTTGGATGTAGTTAATAATAACAATAATAATAATTATACACATATATACATATATATTTTTAACATTTGATTATAGAACTTTAAATTCCAGACTCTTTCTCTTCCTCCCTCATCACCCACCCCCAATGGAAGGACAAGCAATCAAATACAGGCTGTACATGTGTAATTATGCAGAATCTCTCCACAGTGGGCATATTGTGAGAGACTGATTACATGTC
>JAQQSV010000806.1:0-46499 GCA_028646515.1 Pseudochirops corinnae
AAGTGTAAAAAAAAAAGAAGAAAAGACCTCTATCTCATGAGGATTTATGGGACAATTTGATAAAGTTTTTAAAGAAAATTACTATTGTACCAGAAAAAATTATTCTCAAAAACTGGAAAAAAAACCCACAAATGTCTTTTATGAGACAAAATGCCCAGGTCATCTCTCCTCAACTTGCCATTATTTTCTCTTTTCCCCATCCCGACTCCTCGGTAAATCAGTCTAATTCTATACTATCCACCCACTTCTCTTGAGGTCCTTTCTCCATTATCATAGGCATCAGTTGTCCCTTGCCATGTCTCAGCCTTAGATTACTCTCACCATCTACCACCTTCACTCCAATATACTTGTGGGTGAAGAAAGGTGAAGAAAATCATGCCATTTTTCTGACTGAATCCAATACAAATTTATGTAACAATAAACAATAAGAGCCCTTCAAGTTGGCCTTTATTGTAGCAAAGCAAGCCTTCCATAGTTATGATCAATATGGTTCACTCTCCACAATGGCTCTTTCAAGCCATTTCAGCCTTCCACAAACCTCCCATGAGTCTTTCTCCCACCAACATCTCAGTTGAAAGCTCATTTTACAGGGGAAAACATTGAGGTTATTTGTCATGAACTCTTTTTCCTTTTTTCCTAACGTCAAATCACTCATATGTCTGTCTTTTGCCACTAAGTTCTTCTTTGCCCTTGTCTTACATGAAAAAGTAGCCCCTGTTGTTCGGTTCTATCTGACTCTTCATCTAGGATTTTCTTAGCAAAGATACTGGAGTGGTTTGCCACTTCCTTCTCTAGCTCATTTTACAGATAGCAAACAGGCTTAAGTGAATTGTCCAGAGTCACACAACTAGTAGTGTCTCAGGTCAGATTGGGACTCATGAAGATGATTCTTCTAGCACAGGGCAGAAAATAACACAATTAATCATATTAAAAATGAAAGTATCTAAGTCACAATTATTCAGTAGGAAAATAGCCTCTACCAAAGTACCATTTTTATTTATGCTCAAATCCTATAAAGATAAGCATGAAAGTAAATTTTAATACACTATAAAGAATATATCCAAAATTAAAGTTAATACTGTATAAATTTTTAAAAACCACTAGAAGTTTTCCTTATAAATACACAAGGAAAGCAAGAATATCCACTTTCTCCGCCATTCAATTTATTTTTAGAAATGCTAGCAATAGTAATAGATAAGAGAAAAAAGTTAAGGCATAGAGATAGGCAATACAGATAAAAAATTATCTCTATTTTCTTACTACATGATGGTCTGTTTAGAAAATACTAAAGAAACCACACAAACAAAACCTCATAGAGGCAATGAAATGTTTCAGTAAAGTAGTAGGATACAATATAAAGCCATAAAAATGAACATCATTTTTTTATGGCAATAATTTAATCCAAGAATAAATGATAGAAAAGATCCACTCAAAATAAATATAAAATCTATATCTTAGAGTCAATCATTCAATCTATATAGATATAAGAGAGGAAAATTCTGCTTAAGGAAACAAAGAACCACTCAACTCAAAAGGTGTTCAGTGGCCTAAGCCATCCCAATATGGTAAAAATTATGATACTGCTTGAATTAAATCACCAAGGAGATTGTTTAAAGAACTAAACAATATAATTTTTAAAATGTGTTTGAAGGAACAAAAAGATCTAGAATCTTAAGGGAAGCAATAAAAAAAAGGAGAAATGAAAGAGATATATCACTTCTAAGACCTCAAATTATACTGTGTGATAATAATCATGAAGTCTATTTGCAACTGCTTTAAAAAGAAGAAAAGTGAATTAGTGAATCACAATAGATAAGGAAGAAATAGAGGAAGAAAAAAGCTGAAGTTACTGATAAAGTAAATCTGAGAACATAAATTACTTAGTATTGAACAACTATTTAATCATTGGGAGAACTGGAAAGCAGTTTGGCAGAAGCTTGGTTTAGTGCAACATTTTATATTGCATATCTCAAGAAGAATATAACGAATAAAAAGTCATGTCATTAACAAAATTGATCAAGTTTTTTTTTGCATTTATGGATTGGAGGAGACAAGGAGTAACGGAGAAAAATGTAAAAGTGGTAAGTAACACAAAGATTATACATTGTAAACAACTGAGAAATATACCAGGAAAGTAGAGATGGTTTAACATAAGGTAAACTATTAACACAATTGATTATATCAATAACAAAACTAATCACATGATTATATCAATAGATACAGAATATCAATAGATACAGAATATCAATAGATACAGAAAAACTTTTGACAAAATACAATAATAATTCCTATTTTTTAAAAAAAAAGTCAAAAGCATAGGTATAATGGATTTTTTCCTTAAAATAAGAAGCATCCACCTAAAACTATCAGCAAGCATTATTTCTAATGTGTAGAAGCTGGAAGATTTCCAGATAATATCAAGTGTGAAAGAAGAATGCCCATTATCACCAATATTATTCAATGTTGTATTAGAAATGCTAGCAATAACAATAAGAGAAGAAAAAGAAATTGAAGGAATCAGAATGGGCAATGAAGTGAAAAAAACCCTCTCTTTTGGCAGAAAATATGATAATATACTTGGAAAATCCTAGAAGTTCAACTACCAAACTAGTTGAAACAATAATTTTAGCAAAAAAGAAAGATATAAAATAAATCCACATCCATCATATGCATTTCTGTATGTCACCAACAAAACCCTGCAAGAAAAGGTGGTAAGAGATACTACATTTAAACTAATCATGGACAGCACAAAACACCTGTGAGTGTACCTCCAATAGAAAGCCAGAAATCATATGAACATAATTATAAAACACTTTTTAAGCAATTAAAGTCAGATTTAAATAATTGAAGAAATATTCATTGTTCATGGGTGGATAGAGCCCATAAAAATGATCATCGTAACTTAACCGTTTTACATATTCAATGCTATCCCAATTAAATGACCAAAAGTTATTTTATTGACCTAGAAAAAATAATAGCAAAGTTGATTTGTAAAGGTCAAGAATATCAAAGGAATAAACTTTTAAAATGTAAAGGAATGTGGTCTAGCAGTACCAGATCTTAACCTGAATTACAAAGCAGTAATTATCAAAACTATCTAGTACTGGCTAAGAAATAGAAAGATGAAACAGTGGAACAGAATAGACATATGATACACAGTACTAAATGATTATGGCAACTTTGTGCTTGACAAATGCAAAAACTTAAGCTTTTGGGAAAAGAATTCACTATTTGCTAAAAAAAAAAAAAAAAAAAAGTTGGGAAAACAGGGAATCAATTTGGCAGAAGTTAGGTATTGACCAATATCTTACACCATTTACCAAGATAAGGTCAAAATGGATATATGACCTAGATATAAAGGGAAATATAAGTAAATTAGAAGAACACGGAACATATTACCCATCAGACTTATGAACAGGGGAAGAAGAAATTATGAATAAACAAGAGAAAGAGAACATTGTGAGAAAGGTTTTGTACAAATGAAGCCAAAGTAGCCAAAGATCAGAAAGAAAGCAGAAAATTGGGAGAGGGGGGATTGTATGGACAGTTTCTCAGATAAAGGTCATATATCTCAAATATCTAGAGAATGCTGTCAAATTGAAAAGAATGAGTCATTTTCCAATTGACAAATGGTCAAAGGATATGAACAGGGGGGTTTTGGATGAAGAAATCAAAGCAATATATAATCATATGAAAAAATACTCTAAATCACTATTGCCTAAAGAAATGTAAATTAAAACAACTTTGACATAGCCTCTCATACCTATAGTATTGGCTAAAATGACAGAATTCAGAAATGATAAATGATGAAGCAGATATAAAAAAAATGGGACATTAATGCACTGTTGGAGGAACTGTGAACTTATCCAACCATTTTGGAGGGCAATCTGGAATTATACTCAAAGAGTTACAAAACTGTGTATACCCTTTGACCCAGCAATACCACTATTAGGCCTGTTTCCCAAGATGATCAGGGAGAAAGGAAAAGAACCTATATGTTCTAAAATATTTATAACAGCCGTCCTTATCATGGAAAAGAACTAGACATTGAAGCTATGGCCATCAATTCAGAAATGACTGAATGAGTGGTGGTATATGGCTGTGATGGATTACTACTATGCTGTAAGAAATGATGAGTAGGTTGACTTTAGAAAAACATGGAAAGACTTGCATGAAATAATGAGTAAAATGAGCAGAACCAAAAGAATGTTGGATACAATTATAGCAATATAGTTTGAAGAAAAAGTTGAACAAAAATTGAACTAAGCTAAATATTCAAATCAACTAGAAAGAACCTAAGGAAGGTGCTATCCACCTCCAGAGAAAGAACTGATTCATAGAAGTATGCATAGTATGGCCTTACATATATATGTATACACACATATCTCTATAATCTAGCTAGCTATCTGTCTTTCTGTCTATCTGTCTATCTAGTCACATGTGTGTGAAATGATGGTCTTCTCCAGTGCAGGTTGGGGATAGAGAAATGGAAGGAGACAGCTTGTAACTTAAAATATAACAAAAAAAAATAAAATTATTTTTAAAATAAATAATTAAAAGGTGACAGATTATTTTAATTATATAAAATTGATGCTTTCACATGAATAACAATAATGTAACTTTAATAAGGAAAAAAGTTGAATGGGAAAAATCATTGCATCAAATAACTCTGATAAGGGACTGATATTCAAGAGAAATTAGAACTGGAACAAATATATTAGACCAAAAGTTTTTCCTCTGAGGTTAAGTAGTATAAAGACATTGTTACCTTGAAGCACATATGAGAAGAACCTGGTGGTATTTTGTTATGTGGCCTCTGGAAGCCGATCTTTACACAAGAAATGTTGTGCCACTGAGTGTATGGGGTATCTGGAAACAAAGTCTTCAAACAGGCAGAGTGACCTAATGTAATCCAGTTTCTTTCTTATCTCTTTCAATCATGTCAAATTTTTTTTTACCTTGTATTGTTACTACCCCTGCTTTTTTAAATTCTCCTGGGTCATAGTAAATTCTATTCAGTCTCTTTTTTCAAAAGTCTCTGTAAATCTTTGTTTACTTAGTTTTTCTTATAAACAATATAGTTCTGGATTTTGTTTTTTTAATCTATTCTGCTGCTCTGCAACATTTCTACGAGTGAGTTCATCTCATTTCTTTCATGAATCCAATTCTTAATTATGTTTTTCCCTGCATCATAATCTCTCACACATTTTTGATCATCACTAATAATCTATTAATTGATATGTTGTGATCCTACTTCTCTGTCCTTTTCTTCATCCCAGATCTCACTCGTTTTGTTTTGGGATGGGTTTTTTTTTTCAGTTTCTTTCTTCTTAATTTCTCCTTTAAAGTACATTCTCCAGGGTTAAAAAGAAAAAAAGGGTGATGTCTGTGAGACTAGGTATCAGAGTTGGTGTGGGATCAGAGGACGTTCTCCTCATGGAGATCTTGGACTTATGTGCCACATTGGTTTAAAAGTCCTTGTGAAGGTGATGGTAATGAAAGAAGAGCTGGAGAAAAAATTGATAAGGGATCTGGTTCTTTGGTGGGGGGGGCGGTGTAGGGTAAAAGAGTATGATTTGGAAGACCTAAGTCAAATGTATCTCTTTGTATTTAACTGATCACCAGTAGAGATGTACATAATGGGGAAAATGCCTATGCATGTTTAAACATCTTTCTTTTCAGCCCTACTACTAAGGAATTTGCTGTTTGAAGTTAAAGGTTGTTCTTAAGCCTGCAAAACTGGTGAATGTTCTTTGGTGCATGGAGTGATAGAGACTTATGGAAACTTGAGTCATGATCATTTTTATTAGTGAGCAACAATGAATCTCATACCTGAAAGTAACTTTTTTTTAATGACTCATATGTTGGCAAGAATTGAATCTTCAAGACATGATTTTTGTGTTTGGGAATTGAATGCCTTTTGAAAGACAGATTAATGATTCATTAATTAGGACAATTCTTAGATTTTAAAGTTTATTTCTTTACTTCTGAGAAAACATCATCTGCAATATAAGCATTCCTCAGGACTTTATAATTGTTTAACTTGAACTTGGCTATCCTCATGTTTTAAAGAACTGCCCTAAGAGACAGATAGATTTAAATTGAAGTCCCACCTATGACATATACTAGTTATGTGATTTTGTGTGCCCCAGACAACTCTGTAAAGGACTCGCTGGTCTGAATTAGTAGTTCCTTCATGAGGAATTTAAGTCTTACACTGATGAAATAACAGGTCCATACCATATTCTCAGACTGAAATAACTAAAGAATATTTTAAAATAAAAGATGCAAGGTATACATTTAAGTAAGACTATATAGCATAGACTGAGCATCTTCATGTCCTTGAAGACCTTTGCTCCTTTTGCCTGCTTCAGATATGTTCACTGTAAGCACAAGTTTGTGTGTCTCATCTCCCATAAGATGCAATATGTTACAGTGGGATGAGCGCTGTTCTTGGAGTCATGAGAGAAATGGGTTCTAATATGTCATTTGTTAACTATGTGATCATGAGCAATCTGTTTCTATTCTGTGATTCTCAATTTTCTCATTCTTAAAATGGAGACAATAATTATGTAAAGGGGTTTTTGGAAGGAATAAATAAGCACAAATACCACCTCCTACATGAGGTCTTTCATGATCTCCCACTGACTGTTAAAGCTTCCCAACCAAATTTCATTGTATATAATTATGCACATTCTTTCATAAGGAGAGAGTGGTCCTTACACTGATTGGGCACCTGATGTGACTACAGGGGATCATCTTATGCCAGACAAGGCTAAGGACAAGTAGCATGTGTCAAAGAGGATACTTGGATTCAATTAAATCAACTTCCCCCTATGCCTCTTTGCTTACATGCTCATTTCCTTGCTGAGTGTCTATCTTAGGTCAAAAAGATGATCTAGGATACGCTCTGAATAGCTTCAGAAATTGCCCAAAATTGTTGAAGCTCTTTCTCTAACTGGTTGACTTCCATCCTAGTTTGACTAGAGAAAACTTTTTCTGCATTTGGGAAGCTTTTACTGTTTCAATAAAAAAAATCGTACACTCATAGGCATATCTAAAAACCATAGCCATGTAGTTTAATACAGTTATTAAATAACTTGAAAACAAATAAGAATTAAAACAAAATACTTGCAGCCAGGAAATTGAACCTGCTCTCTCCTCTCCCACACTTCTAAGACAGAGTAATGGCAAGAAAAATGGTCAGATAGGTGCTTTCTCAAGCAGCAATCCAGGGAAGCAAGTAGGCAGATGGATGAGCTACGGACTGTGCATCACTCTCACCAACAACCATAGCTACAAGTACCAGTCAGTTCTCTGCACTTTTCATCTGGTTAGCCCCTCACTTTCATTTTGACATCATTTCCACTGTTTCTGGCTTTTGTTGTCAGGCAGAGCAGTTCACCAATCCCAAATTCTTAGTCAAGCTTGACAGAAGAAAAATGGAACATGATGGACTTATCTGTCTTTCTGTGTAGCTTCTTCACCTAGTTTCTCTAAGAACCAAGTTCCTTGAAGGTCTAAAGTCCAATGAAATCGAGCAACTCTGGGGAATCCTAACTTGTCAGTGCAAAGACAATTCTGATCCCACCAAGTCTCCATGGTAATGTCTCTGTGTGAAAGATGATCTGTCTCATGAATCAGCTATATTCATAAATAAAAGATTTTCCGTGGATAGCTACATTGGGGTGTGTGTTTGTGTTGACTTTAGGTTGAAATTTCATTCACCTTTTTAACTAAGGCTGTAGTATTAAAGAATATGGCCACTGAAGTTCAGCTATTGAAAATGTTAATTCCAGTCACTGTTACTATTTATTCCTATTTCTTACTAAGCAAGGTGTGACTTTATGACTCAGAGCAGTGGGATGCACCTAGCAAGGCAAAAACTTTCTGCTATCAGATTACAGGACAAGCCAAACTCTGAAGGGACAGATTGTACCACCAATATACAGGAATGCATAAAACTGTCAAATGGAATTAGGCAATGAGTCCAAAGGAAAATTTGCTCCAAAGAAAAAGCCTAGAAGTAGGAGAAATCAATCCGGGAGTTTAATAATATTTTTCTTTGCTCCTCTTACTTGCTTAATCAGGAGGAATTTCATAAGAATTCTGACCAAGCATGCATTTCCTATTTTTTTTATTTACTTTATGCCCACTACATTGAGATGAAAAATCTGAGATCCTAGCAGACTTGAGTATTTGCTGATTGAACTGAAGTTCATGGGTGCCTGTTTGAATTCTGTTACTTTCTCCAAACCTGTGTACTCTGTGAAATAACATTTTAGCACAAGTGAACTAAACTATTAGATGCCAGAAAATGGAAATATTTTAAATATATATTAATATTGTTCTTTAACTATTTTTGTAGAAGTATTTCTTGAAAAAACTGATTGTCTATGACTGCATAAGACACAATTAAAGAAATGGATGATTTTTTAAAAAATATTGATATTTATAATAAAGTAACATAGCAAAAGCCTATATACACAATCTCCCAGAATTTGAATATTTGGCTTTTTGAAAATATGACTAAGTGCAAATATTCATGGAATTTAAGTAGGAAAACTACCTACATTGCTACTTATTTCAACTATATTGAATAAAAGTTAAACAAATGAAAAAACCAATTCTTCAGG
The DNA here is from genome assembly GCA_028646515.1 of Pseudochirops corinnae. Taxonomy (NCBI): domain Eukaryota; kingdom Metazoa; phylum Chordata; class Mammalia; order Diprotodontia; family Pseudocheiridae; genus Pseudochirops; species Pseudochirops corinnae. The sequence goes on from JAQQSV010000806.1 coordinate 8,637, forward strand.
TGATGTGCCAGCAAGAAAGAAACTTTGCTCACAGCAGTAGAGTTTTCAAACACTAATGAAGGATTTTATGACAAAAGAATTTCCATGATATACTTAAAAAGTCATGACTATGCAAAAAGGGAGGCTGAGATGAAACTGTTTACATTGCCTTTTCGCTAGGATCGACAATCTAATGTTTTTGATTGTCCTAGTTGTTTATGAATCTCAGTCCTCCGAAGGACAGTGAAATATGCATCTGTAGGAGATAGTCCTAAAGATGGTCCTTCTGATATGACACATATTTAGTATTGTTTCACTGAACATAAGCATTAATATCCCAGAAATAATCCACCCTTCATTTAACGGCTGATGACAGGACCAATGGCTGAGCAAAAATCAGTTGAAGGAAAAGGAAGTCTTGTCGGAAATAAGATTAATCTTGTAACGAGTGTTCAGCCCTGATAACCCATCTGTGCACAGAACTGCTTTAACTAAAGAACAATTAACCTTCACCTGACAAACTCTGTCTAACCGTTTTAAGCATCAAACAGACAGAATCCCTTTCCCATAAAGACTAAATAATCAGAGTTTAATTCCATGTAAACTGTATGCTTTCTGCAGATGTATACTCATGCCAAATTCCTGGGGTTGGAGGAGAGAACAAACACTGCAACAGGAACTACTCATAAATTACATGATTGCTTTCTGAATGAATTGAAATGGTTTTCAAAAAGAAAACACTTTAAAATATTTAGTCAAACTATTAGCTTAAAATAATTTTGAGGTATCTTTTCATACAAATTAATACCTAAACCGATTGATTATCAATGCTTCATATCATCTTCTACGTGATTGCCATCAAACTGTTACCTTAAGTCAAGTATTTACCCTTCCCTAGATCTCTGAGTGACCAATGACATGCATTTATGTTACGGACAGAGTTTGTGGCCTCAAAACAGAAAGGTATTTTGTTTTCAAATAGTGAACAGTAACTTGACCCTTCAGGGACAAAGCTAACAATCTTTTCCTTTGCACTGAGCTAACCAGTCCGTATTTAATATGAACAGTTTGTATATGATCTCTTTAAAAATAAGTCAATAAAAATCCTCAGGCCAATTACATTTATCAGATGACAAATACTGGGCACGAGCTATGCTATAGAGATGAGCATAGTAGGACAGTTTGAGGGCTGGAGGGAATCTAGTCAAAATCCCCTTTTTGTTTTGTTTTGTTTTGGAGAGGTTAAGTGACCTGCCCAAGCTCACATGGCCAAAAAAGTGAAATTTGAACCCATGTGTTCTAAGTCCAAATTTATTGTTCTTTCCACTTATAATACAATAACTATCATAGGAAGCAAAAGGTAAGACCTCATTCAAAGTACTAATAATTTAGAACGCTTAGTATAATCTTCCTCCTTTAGTCTCCCACCCTCCCATTACCTATCCCCCGAAGGAACTCAAGAACATTTACAAAATTTTATGGAATTTAATGCAGATACATATATACACATAATACAGATATACATAATACAGATACATATATACATGTATATGGGGATGTATATGCATATATATATATGCATGTACACATGTATGTATATACATGTGTGTATGTGTGTATGTGTATACATACATGCATCAAGTAATCACTAGACTTGGAATATCTGAACTGAGCATATGTCCCATCTTTAACTATTTGTTAGCTGTGTGACCTTGTATAAGTCACATAACCAACCTTTCTAAGATTAACTGAGTGTAATAATACATTACTAAGAACCTCACAGAGTTTTTATGATGAAAATTATTTGTCAAAGACAGGAGTCTCCATGAAATATTTTTTAAAACTACAAAACAGAGAAGAGAAGGAAATTCAGAATGGGATATATCCAAGTAGTACAGGTTTGGTATCATTATGGATCATTTGGTTTCATCATGGAACATTTAAAACTATACACAATTAAATTTAGGTTTTCATATATGATCTTCTATTTTTTTTTTGTGTATTGAAAAGTTAATTCTCATCTATTTTTTAAGTTTATGACAAAAAATGAGAAGAGAAGCAAACAAAACAGTGCTTTGTGGGCTTCAAAGCAATATGTAAATATGTTATTTACTTAAAAGTGGTATTCTGGGAAAGTTTTATGTAAATCAAATTTGTGTTCATCAAAAATTTTTTTTTTAAAAAACTGTGATATTCACTACCCTAAGTCACCCCACTTTGAATATTTTTGTAAATCTAAGTCATTTCACAATGCACATACTCTTTTATAGAATCTGTACACTTGAAATTTTAAGTATATAGTTTTATTCACTAAAACTATTCTTATTTTAGGTTGTTGTTCAGTTGTGTCTGACTCTTTGTGTCCTTGTGGACCATGGCACATCAATGCTGTCCATGGGGTTTTCTTGACAAAGATGGGGTGGTTTGCCTTTTCCTTCTCCAGTAGATTTAGGCAAACAGAGGTTAAGTTACTTGCGCAGGGTAACACAGTAAGTGTGTGAGGCTGGACTAGAACTCAGGTCTTCCTGACTCCAGGCCCGGCACTATCCATTAAGCCACCTAGCTGCTTCCTTATTTGAGGTAAAAAGCTCCAAATTACATAGACTAACAAAAGAATCCATGATACAAAAGAAGTTAAGTTTTAGGACATGTTTGGTGTCTTCTGAAAAATGATTTTTGAAATTGTAGTTTGACTGACCATGAAACAGCATGAACACTGCTCTGACTTTTGGTTGGGTGATTGGTTGGTTGGTTGGTTGGTTAGTTGGAGAGTGGTGGTTCATCTTAATTGGTATAAGGAACTTCTTGTATGTTAATTCTACCAAAATCCAGAGTGGGCAACTCATCTGTAAAACATCTGAGCTGTCTGGCAGCGTTCAGAAGCTAATCAAGTTGCCTCATCATCCAGTTAGTATATGTTAGAGGCAGAGCTAGAGTTCAGTCTTCTTGCTTCCAATTTCAGCTCTTTATCTATGATGCTGGCTCTTCTCAGACTTTTTGGTTTCTGGATCCCTTTATATTGTTAAAAAAAAATTAATGAGGGCCCAAAAGAGAGCTTTTGTTTATGCGAGTTAGATCTGTTGATGTTTAGTTTATTAAAAATTAGAACTGATAGATTTTCAAATATTTAATTAAACAATATTATTGTACATTGTATTGTAGATTAAAAATTTAACAATAACCTACGTTATATGCTGACACAAGTATATTTTTATGAAAAACTATATTTTTCAAAATAAAAAATAGTGAAAAGAGTTGCATTCTCTTATATAGCTCTGCAAATCTCATTAATGGATTAATAGAAGACAGCTGGATTCTCCTATCTGTTTCTATATTCACATAAATATGTATTTGGAGAAAGGAGAATCATTTTAATAGGCAAATAATGATTTAATATTATTATAAAAAACAGTTTTAACCTTGAAGACTCCCTAAAACGGTTTCATACTTTTTGAACTTTTGCACTATGTCAGGTTTGCCTTTATAGAATGAAATTTATTTTAATGTGATTTTCCAAAACTATCACAAAAAAGGCATCAGTTAAATGCCTACCTTGATATGGTTTCAGAATCTTTAAAGTAAGGTAAACTGGCAATAGCACAAACATACAGCTGCTATATATAAAAATGATAGCCCATTTTCCTAAAAATTAGGAACTCTCTGACATGAGAGAAGTTCAAATGAAAACCTCAAGAAAAAACAGAGGACCTGTGGGTGTTCCTTCTATCAGGGGATAAATAATATTTACCTAAAGTTTTTGGGTTTTGGTTTTATGGAGGTTATTAGATATGTCTAGTGACATCTATCAAAATTGTGTTTCTGTGACTTATTAGTGGATTGCTTTTCTTTAACAGAACATTTCTACTTTTTTCTAATCCCTACTCATTAATACTTTTCTCATCCTCTACACACACATCCACATATACTATCACTTCTCTTTATGCAATATTTCTCATGTCACTTCCCTCCTTTCTTATCCAATAAAGTTCATCAATCATATTAAAGTAGATTTTTTTCTATTTAACCTCTGAACTATTGTTATGCTATGATGTCCATTATTCTTTTTTTCCTTTCTCCGACAATTGCCTAAATATTTTTCTTAATACACAGCACTTACCATATCACTCCCCTGCTCAAAAAAATCTTCAATGACTTCCTGTTGCCTGCCCAATAAAATACAAACTCTTGCCATTCAAGGTCTTGTACTAACCTACTATTCGAACTGTGTGTGTGTGTGTGTGTGTGTGTGACAGAGAGAGAGAGAGAGAGAGAGAGAGAGAGAGAGAGAGAGAGAGACCTTCTTTTACCCATTCTTTTCTCCAGGCAAATTCTTGACTCTTCAGGCCCCAAGAATTTGAACACACTATTCTGAAAATCCAGAATAAAGTCTCTGCCCCTTTCCTCCCTTTACAAAAGAGGGCTGAATATGATGTTAAGAAAACTTGTGATCAGTTCCTGCTTCTAACATTTATTAGTGGAGTGCCCATGAGATGATATTTTAACTACAATTGCCTCATCTGTAAAATTTGAAAAATAGTACATGTGGCAACTATCTCACAGGATTATTGTGAGGTTCAACCCAAATAAGGTTCCATACAAATACTAGTTATTATCATAGCCAGAGCTCAATGACATATCTGTTTGCATTTATATATTTAGACAAAGGTCTCACTTCATTTTAGGAAAATGACCTTCAAATTAGGCCTATAAACAGACCTTTTCTTCATGATACTAGATTAGTTGACCTATATCCTATAACCAAATTTATGCTGAAAATATCTAACTTACTTTCCTAAGCTAGATAAATAAAAAGTTGCTAAATCCTTCCTATGTACCAGGCATCGCCCCCATCCCTTTCTCACATGGTCACCATCCTAACCATCTGTCCCCTAAACTATTAGCACAGCCTCATAATTAATTTAGTACTCACAATTAATTTAAATTCACAGAGTTGCTAGGAGGCTCAAATCAGATAATAAGGAACTGGTTTGTAGAGGTGGTATATAAAATGATGTCTAAACTATCTTGTTTTACTATATATCTCCATTCTATCACTGCTCCAATCCATCCTCCCAAAAGTTGCCAAACTAATTTTCCCAAGTTATAATCTGTAATTTCTTCACTCAAAAGCATTCAATGGTTCCTCATCATGTCTAAAGTAAAATGCAAACTTTTTAACCTAACATTCAAGCCTTTTTCCTCTCTCCAGCCTTGTCCCATCTTAGCTATTGTGGCATCAGCTGACTTTTCAGTCATTTTTCTACTATACTTCCAGACCATCTGCATTTCAAGCAAGATGATCTAATTGCTATCCTCTCAATTTAACACTGTATCTTCCACTTCTGTACATTATCTCACCCTGCCATGCTTAGAATGTACTCCTTCTCACCTGTGCAAGGAATCCTTATCTTCCTTCAAGGTTCAGGTCAGTCCAACCCCTAAATAGAATGAATGCTCCTTAATGGCAGAGAATGTTTTATTTTTGTTTTCATTTCTTCAATGTTTAATCCAGTGTTTTACTGGTTGCATAACATTTGTTGAATTAATTTGAATTTTATTTTTGAAGTCTTGCTCCTTGAAGATGGAAAATATTTTTTTTTAGCTTATATGTTTACTTCTTTGGCAAACACTGAAATGCTACTACAGCAGTAACCTTGATGATAAGGAGTTTGTAGACAGATACTTCCTCTGTTCATTTCCTACACAGATAACCAGCCAAATTATGGGAGGAGCAATATAGGAATGATTTCAATAGCAGCTTCCTATTTTCTAATTTGTGATTTTATTTTTTATATTTTTTCTCAAAGGAACTAGACCCCCAAAAATGTAGATTTCAAGGCAGAGAATTTTAATGTGGAATTAATTGTAGGCAAAACCATTATACTCTCATAGACTTTTAGAACTAAGAGCTCTTTCTCCAAAAGTTCTTTCCTGTTCTGCATGTGTCAGTCAGAGGAGGGAATGCAAAGAACTCATGTGATTCAGAACCTTGATTTGAAAAATAATGAAAATGATAACCAGAAAGTCGAAGTGACTTAACAAAGGCTACAATTGAGTTAGTAAAAAGGACAAGATGACAGCCTGAGTCACAGATGTATCCCATCTATTACCCTTCCCACTACACCATGGTGGGTGTGTGTGTGTGTGTGTGTGTGTGTGTGTGTATCCAGGGACAAGTTAGCCTCATTAGGTTTTTTTTATTCTGACACCTTATTTAGCTTTTCTCAACGTTATTGTCAGTATTTTCTGATTATATTTGGATTTCCAGTGCCAAGATGGCAGTTAGGAGGCAATTCCCTGGAGACCTCTCAAATTCCCCTCTAAACAAAAGGTCAAAATGGTTACAAGATTTATACATGAAGGGTGATACTATAAATAAAGTAGGAGAGTATGGAATAGTTTTACTTGTCAGATCTGTGGATAAGGGAAGAATTCAGTACCAAACAAGATATAAAGCATTACAAAATGTGAAGTTCATAATTTTGAGTATATAAAGTTAAAATTAAACTACAAAGTTATTTTTCTACATTGGATAAATGAGTTTCACAGCAAGCACTCCCTCCGTAAGTGAAATCTCAGATCTGAACCAAAAGAAAAAACTATCAGCCAATATTGTTATCATTGTGGTTACCCCCATTCAATGCACTGTGATGATCATGGTAGAAGTTACAAACATAATGAATGCAAACAAAATTAGAAGGAAAGGAGAAAACTGGATGGGGGGAATTTACAGCAAGTATCTCTGATAAAGGCCTCATTTCTCAAATATATAAAGAACCGAGTCAAATTTATAAAAATATAATTCATTCACCAATTTATAAATAATCAAAGGATTTGAAGGTAGTTTTCAGACAGAGAAACCAAAGCCATCAATAGTCATATGAAAAAATGTTGTAGATCACTATTGATTAGATAAATTAAAATGTAAAAAAAACCTATTAGGTTAGCTAATATGACAAAAAAAGAAAAATTATAAATGTTGGAGGGGATGTGGTAAAACTATGACGTTAATACACTGTTGGTGGAGTTGTGACCTGATCCAACCACTCTGGAGAGCAATTTAGAATTCTGACCAAAAGACTATAAAATTGTGTATGTCCTTTGATCCAGCAATACCACTGCTAGGTCTATATCCCAAATAAAATTTTTAAAAAGTGAAAAAGAACCTATTTGTACAAAAATATTTATAACTTCTTTTTGTGATGGCTAAAATTTGGACATTGAGGACATCCATCAATTGGCAAATGGCTGAACAAGTTGTAGTATATGATTAAAATGGAATATTATTGTACTATAAGAAATGACAAGCAGGATGATTACAGAAAAACCTGGAAAGACTTGCACAAACTGCTACAAAGTGAAGTGAACAGAACCTGGAAAATATTGTACATGGTAACTACATTAAACAATAGAACTGTGAATTACTTGGCCATTTTCAGCAAATAAAATTGCTATTTTCAACAATACAATGATCCAAGACAATTCCAAAGAACTCATGAGGAAAAGTGCTATCCACCTCCAGAGAAAGAAATGATGTTATCTGAATACATAAAGGCTGACACATACTACCTTTATCTTTCTCTCTTTCTTTCTCTTGTTCTTTCTTTCATTCTTTTTTTCAAATCTTTTTACACAAAAATGACTAATATGGAAATATTTTACATGATTGCATATGTATAATCTATATCAAATTGCTCAGTATCTTGGGGAGGCAGGAGGGAAGGAGTTAGAATTTGGAACTCAAAACTTTAAGGAAAAAATAAATATTAAAATTGGTTTTGCATGAAATTGGGGGAAATATTATTTAAAAGTATTAAAAAATGAAGAATGTACTAATGACCATATCTTTGTCAGTGACATTATTCATTTTTCCATTACTATTGTTACCATGCCTTAACTCCTTATATCTAGACTATTTCTTAATTGCTCTTCCTGTCTCCAGTCTCTTCCCTTTCAATTCATCCTACTCTTTACTGTCAGATTAGCTTTGTTAAAATACTGCTTTTGCCACAGTATTCCATTATTCACATTTAAGATCATCCCACTACAGCATCTCCTACATTAACCCTCTGCTCTAATCAAATTAAAATACTCATTTTAAACAATTCTTGACAAATTTTTGACTTTTTGGCTCATGCCCCTTTTTCTGCCTTAAACGTCCTGACTTTATCTCTCCATCTTGCTAAATCCTACAAAGCATAGACATTATTCTGCTTCCTGAGTGAAACCTTTCCCGACCAATTCAAATCAGTGTTCCTCCCTCCCTCTTCTGAACCATGTTTGAACTGTACTTTACTGCTCATTAAGCATTCATCTATTCATTCACAAATAATTATTAGTCAATTACTATGTTGAAAAGATTGTTGAATGCAGAATTGGAAGACATGGGTTCAAACCTTGACTCTTTTATTCAATGTGTGACTTTGAATAAACTGCATAATAATCTTCCTGGGCTTTATCTATAAAAAAATGTGGTTGAATGATATAACATTTAAGTACACTTCTAGCTCTAAATCTATGATCCTGTGATTCCTTCCAGTTCAAGTCCTATGATTCTTTTATGTTGTATTGCTATCAGGACCTCAGTTTCTTCATGGAAATAATAATAGCTGCAACATTTTCAGGGAGTGTTTTAAAGATCAGAGAACAGAATATATAATATATATTTCAATTAAATTATAAATATGTGTGCATGATGTATACATAATATATCCTATACATGTCATGTATCATACATATATATCACATTACATATATTTCTGTATGAAATGCATTAGAAGTTTAAAGTACTATTTACATGCTTGCTAGACAAGCAGTGTATTGTAATGTATAGAGGATTAGTCTTAGATTCAGGAATACCTGGATTCCTGGCCCGCTTCTGAAACCTACTATCTATGGAAACATGGGCAAACCACTTAACCTCTCAGTACTCCTCCCCCCCAACAACTCTTTAAAATTAAACTACAAAGTTATTTTTCTGCATTGGATAAATGAGTTTCACAGCAAGCACTCCCTCTGTAAGTGAAACCTCAGATCTGAACTAAAAGAAAAAACTATCAGCCATTATTGTTATCATTGTAGTTACCCCCATTCAATGTACCATGATAATCACATGATAATTACAAAGTTTGAAGGAATGGCTAACACAAATGATAGAATTCAGATCCAAAAAGATTTTGATGGGATAAAAAAAAAAATCAACTGACTTAAGATGAAATTTAATAGAGATAAATAGAAAAATCTATACTTGTATTCAAAAATCATTTTTGTAAGGACAAGATGGGGAAAATATAGTTAGAAAACAATTTGAAGAAATCTCAATGTGTGTCAACAGTGCAGTATGGGAGGTAAAAACATTAATGTGATGTGATATTCCATCAAGAAAGAATCCTCTCAAACTACACCTAGAGTATTATGTTCAGTTTAGCATGCCATATTTTAGGGAAAAAACTGAAAATAAAGAGAGATCTTAGAGGACAATGACCTTTCTGTGGTCAGGGCCTCATGCCCATGATATATGATGATAGTTTAAAGGAATTAATATTTTATGTGGAGAAGAGAAGACTTAGGGAGACAAAATATTTCCCTTCAATTATTTAGAATGTTATTGTACAAAAGAAGAGTTAGACTTATTCTGCTTGACTTTTGAGAAAAGGGGCAAGAATTAATTTCAAAATAACTGCATTCTCTCTTCCTACGATGTTTTGCCGGTAACAATGCTAATTAATGTATGTTTATCTTATATATTGCCATTTTGTTGAAATTAATTTTCATTGATTTTCTAAACTTCTGTGCATAAATCATCATATCATCTGGAAAAAACACTTATGTTGTTGGGGGTTTTTGCTTATTCTTATTCTCTCAGTTTCTTCTTGGCTTATTGTTATAACTAGGATTTCCAGCACTATAATAATAATAGAGGAGATAATATACTCTTTGCTTTGGAAAGTCCCTCTAGTTTATCTCTTTATTTATAATGCAGACTGTTGGTTTACATGCTACTTGTGTTATGAGAAGGTTCATTACTCCTATAGTTTCTATAAATATCTTTTTCTAATAGTTAGCAAAGTTAAACTACTTTATTAATATTGAAGAGCATACGTAGGAAGGGGACTCAGAAGTTATAAGTCACAACTCCTAAGGTTTACTCCTAGAAGACAGATCAGAGAAGAAGTACTCCATCCCCAATTCCAAATCCTTCCTGGAACCTAATCCACTAGCGTAGGATTAATTGGTAGATTAAGCTCAGAGGGAGCGTTAGCATTTTGTGGGAAATGGGTAAATTTTATTTCATTGCCATGTAACTACAAAATTAAGTTGAAAAAGGAAAAAAATGAATGATCTTGAGAACTAGGATAAGAGAGTCCTTCAAGATATTTTATATGTCATGTTACAAATATAAAAATCAAAATCAAATTTGGTTCTATACAATGATAGCACCATCTACAGTGAACCAAAAGATGTGGGAGCTCCCAATTCTCCATGTCGGTTTTCCACAGCACCTAAAGTACAAAGAATTCAGCTATCAGATTATCTTCAGGACACTTATTGTCTTACAACACAAGAATGATGATGTCATCACTCTCCTTGAGAATTTTCAAGGATTTCCTCTTTCCTCTAAAATAAAATAAAACTCTTTAGTGCAGTATTTGAAGGACTTTGTCTGACTAGCATCTTGCTTTTCAAATGTGTTTCATCTTAATCACCTCTGTTGTTTGTATTCCGGTCAGATTGGTCCCCTAGCTATTCCCCAACTTGAATGTATCATCTCTCCCATTTCTTACTTTGCACAAGCTATGATCAATGCCTAAAGTGTACACTCTCCTTGCCTCTCTCTTAGATTCCTTACTTCAAAGTTCAAGTGGAATGACATCTCCTATGGGAAGCCTTTTCTTATTTTCCCAGTTATTGATACTCTCTGCCTCCTGAAATCATTATGCATTTAATTCTCTCTGTATGTTGTATCTGCCCAAAATGTTAGCTTCTTGAAAGTATTTTACTTTTTTCTTTGTATCCTTGGTGTCAGAAGCATAGAAGCATAGAACAAAGTTGGCTTTTATTAAAGGCTTATTTATTAGACTTTGTCCTTCTTGGCCTCTCTGCAATATTTGATGTTGTTAACTACCTCCTTCCCTCCTCCCCCAGAAATTTCAGAACATTATTCTGTTCACATTCTCTTAACTGTCAGATTGATTCTTTTCAGTCTTCTTTGCAGACTCACCAATTTATTGCCCACCCCTTAGACACGAGTGTACCCCCTGAGTTCTCCCTAGGACTTCTTTGTTTTTCTTTCTACACTCTCTTTTGGATGACTCTAGTCCAGTTGTTTTAACTAGTCAATGCTAATGACACATTTAGCCTTCAGTCTCTTCTGAGTTCCAATTCCATATTGCCAATTTACCTATTCATCATTTCCACCAGGATGTCCCACAGACATATCAGACTCCACATGCCCAACACAAAACACACCATTGTCCTCCAAAAAAACCTCTCCCTTCCTAAAAACTTCCTATTTCTATAAAGAGCACCACTATTATTTTTACATTAAAAAGAAGTTTTAGTGATGCTCTTTTAAACTACAGTATATATATATATATATATATATATATGTATGTGTGTGTGTATGTATGTATGTATGTATGTATGTATATTCAAGCAAAACAAACCAATACAGTGACCATGTCACTCTTAAGTTTTTCACCAACAGGTGAAAGCCATACTTCATTATCCATCTTTTGTACTAAAGATTGGTCTCTGCTTTGATCAGAATTGTGACTTCTTTCAAAGTTGTTCCTCACATATTATAATTTTGGTAATCACATGAGTTGTTCTGGAAGTTAAGCAAATTGCCCAAGGTCATACAGCTAGTAAATCTATGGGGCAGGACTTTAAAGCATCTCTTCCTAATTTCTAGTCTAGTGCTCTATATATCGAACAATCTAATTGTTAAGTTTGTACAAAATTCCCTTTGAGAAATAAACAAAATGAAAAGGATTAGTGGGGATGGAGGTGGGGGGGGTGGATTACTATAATTAAGTAAGAGGGGAAGAATTAGATAAAAGGAAAAAGATAGGAATTAATATGTGAGTTAAAACTCCTAATCTAGAGAAACATGTGAGAAATGGGTTCAGGGTGGGGGCAGAGTGGTGATGGTGAAGGAACAGATAGCTCCTTCCAGTAGTAAAAGTATTGCTTTGACATAAATTAACCAAAAGTAGCTGGAGAGACAAATGCTGTCTTTACAGAGGAAAGGGAACAACAATAACAACATTACTAATTGAGAAAAAACAGTAGAGACAAATGGAACAAAATATAAACCTCTCATAACTTTGACAAATTAAGTAATCTAATAATCCAGAGGAGGGAGTCAGATTAGTAAGAAAGAAGAAACCCACAATCTGTTGCTGACAAGAAACATACATCAAAAGCAAAAATATATACAGAATAAAAAAGGACTGGAAGAAAATCTATTATGCCTCAGATGCATCATAAAAAAAGGAGTTATGGTATCAGACAAAGAAAAGTGAAAAAAAATAATAAACTATATAAAAGGAGGAAAAAGGAAATGATTCTCTGCTCAAAGGAAGCATAAACAACAGACCTGTACCAATATTAAACTTATGTGCTCCAAATATCTTGGCATCTAAAATTCATAAAGGAAAAATTAACTAAACTGCAAAAAAGATATAGTAATATCCCTAGGTGACTCAGTGGATAGAACACCAAGCCTAGAGTCAAGAAGACCTGATTTCAAAACCAGCCTCAGACACTTACTAGCTGTAATACGCTGAGCAAGTCACTTAACTCTGTTTATCACAGTCTTCTTAACTGTAAAATGAGCTAGCGAAGGAAATAACAAATCACTCCAGCATCTTTGCCAAGAAAACCCCAAATGTGGTCATGAAGGGTCAGAGATGAGTGAAATGACTGAATGACAACAACAAATATGATATTAGCAAGAGACTGTCATGTCCCCTTCTCAATTTTGGACATGGAATTTAATCAATTTTTGGAGAAACTCAAATGAAAAAAGACATTACATCTGGTAGATGGGAATGATAAAGAATATACATGTTTATCAGCACCATATGGAATTTTTACAGAATTTAACTGTGTATTAGAATCCAAAGATATTGCAAATTAATGCAAAAATTTAGATGACAAATTTATTATTTAGGGGCCATAGCAATAAAAAATACTAATCAGTTCAGAAAACACAAACAAAAGGCAAAGTCCCAAATGATGTCAAAACAATGAAATCTTGTTAATTAATGAGTCAAATAACAAATCATAGAAACAATTAACAATTATATGAAAGAAAATTATAAACAATATAAATTTCTGGGATGAAGTTAAAGCAGTTTTGGGAGGAAATTATATGCCTAAAATGGAATAACAAAGTGAGAAAAGGTAGGATTAATTAATAAAATGTGCATTAAAAACTAGAAAGTTTACAAATAAACCAATTCAAAACAAGCACAAAAGACGAGAGACTGAAAATTAAAGGAGATAGTGGAGCTGTGAACTGATCCAATCATTATGAGGAGCAATTTGGAATTGTGCCCAAAGGACTATAAAACTCTGCATGCCCTTTGACCCAGCAATACCACTACTAGGTCAGTATCCCAAAGAGATCAAAGAAAATGGAAAGGACCTATATGCACAAAAATATTTAGAATTGCTCTTTTTGTGGTGATGAAAAAAATGGAAATCAAGGGAATATCCATCAATTGTGGAATGGCTGAACAAGTTGCAATATATGACTATGGTGAAATACTATTGTGCTATAAGAAATTATGGACAAGATTTTGCAGAAAAATCTAGAAGATTTGCACGAACTAATGCAAAGTAAAATGAGGAGAACCAAGAGAACATTGTACACAGTAATAGCAGGTTAAAAAAGTACGCTTTAATCTGCATTCAGACTCCACCAGTTCTTTCTCTAGAGGTGGATAGCTTTTTTCATTATAAATCTTTCAGAATTGTCTTGGATCATTAATTGAATTGCTAAGAATAACTGCCATTCATAGTCATATATCATTGCTATTACTTAGTGCCGTAGGCCATTCTTTAACATTACCAGTTGTATAGGTGTAAATGAAACTATTCCAATTTAAAGAAAATTATAATTGATCATGTCAATAACAAAAACAACAAAAAATAATATGATTATTTCAACAGATGCAGAAAAAGTCCATGACAATATATAGCATCCATTCCTATTAAATCATGAGAAAGCATAGGAATAATTGGAACTCTCCTCAAAATGATAAGCAATACCTATATCTAAAACCAAGAGCAAGCATTACCTGCAATGGGGATGAACTAGAAGCCTTCCAAATAAGAACAGCAGTGAAGTAAGGGTGTCAATTATCACCATTATTTTTCAATATTCTACTATAATGCTAATTACAACAATAAGACAAGAAAAATAAATTGAATATGAATAGGCAATGAGGAAATAAGACTCACTTTTTGAAGATAACATGACGGTATACTTAGAGAACCCTAGAGAATCAACTAAAATACTAGTCAAAATAATTAACGTTTTTAGCAAAGTTGCAAAATATAAAATAAATTACATAAATCATCAATATTTCTATATATTATCAACAAACTCAAAAAGAATAAATAGAAAGAGAAATTCTATTTAAAATAACTGTAAAAATTGTAAAATGTTTGAGAGTTTAGCTGCCAAAACACCCAGGAACTGTATGAATAAAATTAAAAAATCTTTTTCACACAAATAAGGAGAGATACAAATAATTGGAGAAATAATTTCTCATGGGGAAGCCAATATATTAAAAATGATAAAATTCATCTATAAAAACAATAGGTCAAGAATATCAACACAAATGTGGGGGAGTAGGAGAGTGAAGAAACCCCTAGAAGCACCAAATCTCAATCTATAAAATGGCAATCATCAAAACATTCTGGTATAGGATAAAAAATAAAGTGGTTGGTCAGTGGAAGAGATTAGGTGTAAGATTGACAGAAATCAGTGACCACAATAACCTATGTTTGATAAACCAAAAGATACCTGCTTTTAGGACAAAAATTACTAGTCAACAAACTGTTGGGAAAACCGCAAAGCAATCTAGCAGTCACTAGGCATAGACCAATACATCTTATCATAAACCAGTGGTTCTCAACCTTCCTAATGCCACGACCCTTTAATACTCTTATGCAGGCATATCTGCATGTGGGTGGACACGCCTGGAGCCAGATAGAGGAGCAGTATCTCGGTTCCTAAGACCGCCGGAAATATGTGTTTTCGGATGGTCTTAGGCAACCCCTGTTACCCCTGTGAAAGGGTCGTTCAACCCCCAAAGGGGTCGCAACCCACAGGTTGAGAACCGCTGTTATAAACCAACATAAAGTCAAAATGGGTACATGATTTAGACATAAAGTGATATTGTAAGCAAATTAGAGGAGCATGGGGGGAAAGTTACCTGTCTGATCTATGGATAAGGGAAGACTTTAAGGCTAAATAAGAGACAGAGAAAACCATGAGGGAAGATTAATACCAAGCAGTTAAAATTAGAAGGAAAGCAGGAAATGAGGGAAATTTTACAGAAAATTTCTCTGATAAAGGTCTCATTTCTCAAATACACAGAGAACTGAGCCAAATTTATAGAAATAAGAGCCATTTCCCTATGCATATGTAGTCAAAGGCAGCTAGACAGCACAGTAGATTGAGTGCCAGACCCAGAGTCAGGAAGACTCATCTTTGTGTGTTCAAATCTAGACTAAGGTACTTGGCTCCCTGTATGACATGGGTCAAGTCACTTAAACCTGTTTGCCTGTCTCCTCATCTGTAAAATGATCTGGGGGAGGAAATGGCAAACCATTTAAGTATCTTTGCCAAGAAAATCCTAAATTGGGTCATGAAGGGTCAGACATGACTGAAACAACTAAACAACAGCAACAAAGAATTTTAACAGGCAGTTTTCGAAGGAAGAAATCAAAGCCATATGGAAAAAAATGCTCTAAATCATTAATAATTAAATAAATGAAAATTAAAACAATTATGAGGTACCATCAGATTGAGTAATGTCACAGGAAAAGAGAATTATAAATGCTGTAGGGGATATGGAGGAACTGGGACACTTAATGCACTGTAGGTGGAATTGTGAACTAGCTGAACCACTGTGGAGAACAATTTGGAGCTATGTCCAAAGGGCTATAAATGTGTGCATACTTTTTTACCCAGCAATACTGCTACTAGATCTCTATCTCAGAAAAATCAAAGAAAAAGGAAAAAGACTCATAAGTACAAAAATATTAATAGCTATTCTTTTTTTTGTGGTGGCAAAGAGTTAGAAATGGAATCAGTTCCTATCAGTTGAGAAATGACTGAATGAAATTATGTTACACGAAACTGGCATAATACTATCGTGCTATAAGAAATTATGAAGGGAGTGGTTTCAGGAAAAACTGGTAAGACTAATATGAATTGATATAAAGTGAAGCAAGCAGAACCAGGAGAACATTGTACACCATAACATTTTAATGATAATCAATTGTGGAAGACTTAGTAACTCTTATAAACAGGAATAATGCACTAAAATTCTAAAAGACGCATGAGGAAAAATATTATTCACTTCCAGAGAGAGAACTTGGAAATTCTGAGTATACATTGAGGCATTTTTTTTTCACTTTATTTTTCTTGGTAGTTTTTTTTTTTAAGTAACTAATACGGAAATATGTTTTACATGACTTCCCATATACAATGAGTATTATACTGTTTGCCTTCTTGATGGGTAGGAAATGGGCTGGAGAGAGAAAGAGAATTGAAATTGGAAGTTTTTAGAAATTAACGTAAAATAAAGAGACAGACAAGTGGGCCAGTCCCTATCTCTATAGATGCCAGAATTTGTAGGTAAGGAGATTCTAATTCTCCTATTATTTGGGTCTTAGATTTTAGAGAGTTGTGGAAAAGAGTCAAACCTATGATTGCATTTGTGTACTGCATGTATGGTGGATGGAATTTGAGAAGGAAGATGAACTTCCCTTCCTTTCTCCTTTCCTTCTTTTCTTCCTTTCTTTCTTCCTTTTTTCTTCCTTTCCTTCCTTTCTTTCTTCCCTATCTCCCTGCTTCCTTCTTTCTTTCCCTCTGCAAAAAGGCAAATAACCAATTTATCTCCTTTTTTCCTTTTGAATTGTTTGAGGCTTTTGACATCACCTTTCAAAAGGAGTTATCATCTCCAAAGCTACCGATGATCTCTTAATTGCCAAATTAAATGGCCTTTTCTCAGTCCTCACCCCCCCTTGCAGCATTTGACATTATTGATCACCTCCTTTAAATCTTTCTTTTCTAAGTTTTCATGACATTAATCTCCCCTGGCTCTATCTGTTCAAGTACCCCATTTTGACTTCTTTTACCTGTGCTCTGCTATGCCACTCTATTCTCTTTCTACTCTAGATTCTTTCACCTGGTATTCTCATCAGCTACCATGAATTCAATTATCATCTCTATGAAAAGAACCAAGAATTTATATATCCAGGCTTCTTCTATTAAATGAGGTACACATGTCACAGAAGAATCTCTAACTCATGTCCAAAGCAGAACTCCTTACCTTTTGTCCCCAGTTCCTTGGATTTCAGCTGCCATGGATTCAATTATGCAGATGATTCTAAGATACAGTTGTCCAGTCCTAAACTTTCTCCTCATCTCCAGTTTTACAACCCCAATCACATTTTGGATACCTTAAACTAGATGCCTCATAAACATCTTAAATTCAACATGTCCATAACTGAGCTCATTATCTACTCTACTCCCCCAAACTTCTCCTCTTCCAATATTCTCTATTTCTCTTAAGAGTACCACCATCCTTCCAGTCACCTATGTTTGCAACCTACGTGTCATCCTTGACTCTTCTTATATACTTTCCCTTCTCTCCTCTGACTGTCACAATCCTGGTGCAGGCTCTCATCACTTCGTCTCTGAGTTATTGCAATAATAACCTTATAGTTAGTTTCTCCACTTCAATTTTCTCCACACTCTTGTCAATCCTCCACTCAACTGTGAAACTGTTTTTTTTTTTTTTTTGCTTTTTGGAGGGGGGAGGCAGGGCAATTGGGGTTAAGTGACTTGCCCAAGGTCACACACTAGTAAGTGTCAAGTGTCTGAGGATGGATTTGAACTCAGGTTCTCCTGACTCCAGGGCCAATGCTCTATTCACTGCGCCACCTAGCCACACCAAAATTGGTTTTCTTAATGTACTTTTTTTATCATATCACACACCCTTCCACCAAATTCAATGAACTCCAGTAGTTTTCTATTACCTCTAATATCAAATATGAACTCCTCTGTTTAACTTCTAAAGTCCTTCATAACCTAACTCTTCATACTTTTCCAGTTTTCTTAAGCATTACTCTGCTCTCTATACTCCAAGATCTAGTAACACTGTTCACTCTGCTAGTACTTGTGAATGACATTCCATGTCTCAACTCAGAGTATTCATTGGCTATTGTCATGCTTGGAACTCTCTCCCTCTTGATCTCTACTTCCCTGGCTTTCTTCAAATCTCAGCTGAAGTCCCACCTTCAACAAGAAGCCTTTCCCTTCTCTTTAATCATCACATCTTTCATTTGGGATCACTCTTAATTTATCTGTATGCATCTTGTGTATACATAGTCATTTGCATTTTGTCTCCGCCCATGAGACTGTGAGAGTAGGGACTGGGTTTTGTGGAGGGGAGAGGGAAGGGATTGGCCTTTTTTTGTATCCTCAGCACTTAATACGGTGTTTGGCACATAGCAGATACTTAAAAAGGCAGCTAGATGCCAGACCTGGAGTAAGAAAGACCTGAATTCAAATTTTGCCTGAGACTCTTATTAGCTGTGTGAACTGGGTAAGTCACTGTACCCTATTTGCTTCAATTTTCTCACCTATAAAAAGAGCTAGAGAAGGAAATCAAAAATCACTCCAGTATGTTTGCCAAGAAAACCCCAAATGGAGTCATGAAGAAGCAGACATGACTAAAAAATGACTCAACAACAAAGATGCTTAATAAATGGTTTTTTTTTTCCTTGACTTGTTGACTTGCCCCTTCACTCTTCTGAACTTCCCTTTTACTGTCAAAGGCATCACCTGGTCATCCAGGTCCACAATGTCCCTCATCTCATATTCAACATATTCAATCCATTGTCAAATCTTGTTTCTAACTCCCCCAACATATTCAATCCATTGTCAAATCTTGTTTCTAACTCCAAAACATCCTCAGATATGTTCCCTTCTCTCCACTCACCCAGCCACAACCCTAGTACAGGCTCTTACCATCTCTCACCTGGACTATTGATTCCAATAGTCTTCCAACTGATCACTCTTCATTATGTCTCTTTCCACTCCAACTCATCTTCCATTCAGTTGTCAAAGTTATTTAGATATGACCAAGTCTACCCCATGCACACTGAGTCACAGTGACTGCTATTATTTCCAGTATCGTACAATAACTTCTCTGTGTGGTGTTTAAAGTTCTTTATAAACCTGGGTCATTTTTATACTTAGTCCCCTCCACACTACTCCCTCACCTTCATTTCTTAATTCCTCTGGCTCCTTCTAAAGCTAAGTTCAAATCCTAGTTTCTCATGAAAGATATTTATCTTTCTGGGCCTCTTCCCTCATCCCTTAGCTACCATTGCCTTTCCCATTCAGATTACCTCCAGTCTACTATGTTTATAACTTAAATAGAGCTAGTTCTTTACACTTTCTATCCCTCATTAGAATGTGAGCTCCTTGAATTCAGGGACTGTTTTTTCCTTTCTTTTTATTCCCAGTGCTTAGCACATTGCTTGGCATATAGCAAGCTCTTGACAAAAGCTTAATGACTGAATGACTGGCACTATTTAAAGAAAAAATCAAAGGGTTCAGGGTAGGCAATCTATACCCAGATTCCCCAGTTCCTACTTATTCTCTGTATCCTTGAAGAAATTTTTGACTTAAGGAAACTTTTATCATAAGATCAACAAAGTATATATGCATGTACATATACATATAATTTACACATTTCTATATTTATATGATTATAAATATATTAATATTATTTATTATCATAATATTTATATGTTAATTAATTTTATTTATATAATTATATATGATTAATTAATTATATAATTTTATAATTATATATTATTGATCTAAAATATGTGTTTTCTAAATATATTTGCAGACTTATTAAAAAAATTTGTGTGTGTTTAGAAAGTCAATAACAATTGGTGGGGGTTTTTTGTTTTTATGTGAAAAGCCCAGAACCAATTCATAAGCAATTAGAATATTTATTCAATACCAAATATCAGAAAGGCATTTCTTGCTGGGTATGGTAGTTGTTGTTGTATGATTCTTATCACTCTCTTCCTGTTTCTTATCACTTTTCCTTTAGTTACTGCAGAACTGGAAGAGGATCATAAAAGACTAAGGGCCGTTTTGTATTTGTTTTTGTACTGATTTACAAATGATCTTCAAGCATACGAAAAATTATTTTTAAAATAAAGCCAAATGTTCCCTATGTACCTGAAAGATAAGAAAATAGTCTCCTAAATTCTTTTTCAATGCCCTTATTCTCTGATATATCTCTTACTTTATGAAACCAGTTTTCAACACTGAAGTAAACATTTTGTATCTCTCTAATTGTACTTTTACAAGAGATTTTATTATGTTTTATTTATACATATAATCTCTCCCATAATACAAAATAAATTCTGTAAGTGTAAGGACCATGCCATATTCTTTTAAGCCCACGGTATTTAGGACACAGTGCTCCATCAATATTGCTATATTTCAGTGACACGCCTAACAAATATCTAGTTGAAATCATGAATCCAAACATTCAAGATTTTGATTTGGCTATTAATTCCCATGTCAGTGTATCTATCAATTTGGGGATACCTACCCAGAATAATTTCCAACAAATTCATATCAAAAAGTTCCATATTTTCTTTTAACTTTTGTACCCACAGAGTGAATCTCAGAATAGGGTTCCATACTCAGATTTAGGACCTTCATTAGGTTATCTAGAAATTTTGATTCCAAAGACATTAATATCTTAATTTCTTCTTATAATTCTTTAGTTTTGCTAATAAATGTTCAAAACTTTTACATGACATCATAAAAGTCGTAAATACTTAAAGTAATATCTCAGAGAGGCATCTCTTTTTTTAAAAATGCTCTTTTCTTTTTTAGAAATCTATAGTCTCCAGAAACCAAGCTATTCCTACTTTTGCCTTCAAATCTGCAATCACTTAAAAACATGGACCAAAAATAGTAATCAAATGTATAGCTTTTACAGATGGATTAAATTAGGAAAGCATCTACAGGGGAAATCAATAAGTAATTTTCAGTTATAAATTATGTGTGGAAAATGTTTTAATTCAAAAAAGACAAATTACACCTTTACATGTAAGGATATAGGATTAAAACTCTAGGGGTGGCTAGGTGGCGCAGTGAATAGAGCACCAGCCCTGGAGTCAGGAGGATCTGAGTTCAAAATCTGACCTCAGACACTTAACACAAAAACTAGCCATGTGACCCTGGGCAAGTCACTTAACCTCAATTGCCCTCCAAAAAGCAAAAAAAAAAAAAAAAAAAAGATTAAAACTCTATCTGAAAGATAGGATTTTGTATTTAATGTTCCTTTTATTATTAATAAGTTGTAGAAAAAGAAAGTTCAGTGGAATAATTCATAATCAACTTAAGTTGTGTACCAATGGATATATATATGCAACTATCAATACAATTCTTTTTTTATTCTCACCAAAATCCTATCAGCAAATGGTTTTTCTTCATTATAAGCTAACATTTTCATGTTCATTCTTTTTCTGTCTGAACACAAAACATTGTGTATGCACCATAAACCAACAAATTATCATCTCAAAAAATAAATGTCATTTTTTATTACATAATATCAATTGTCAGAAAACACCCCTCAATCCATCTATCCATTCATCCATCAGGTTTTTTTTGTTGTTAAGAATTAAAACACTCAAACAGAAACACAAAAAATTCCTTCATCAAGTCCAGAATTGACAAAAAGAATACTAGAATCTGTGGACACTGGAAGAAGGATCCAGACTGGGAAGCAAAAATGAGCTCAAGAGAACAGGCTAAAAGTTTAAAAGAGTTTCCTGACTGAGAATTCCAAGGAATCCCCAAGAACCATAGAGTTTTGAATAAGAACACTGATGTCTTCCAGTACTTTGAGCACATACACATGAGAAAACATAGATGCCAATGGCAGATGTCCAGGAATCAAGTTGAAAACTAAACAGGAACCAGCCACCCATTCAAGAGTACAGGCTGGGGTTCACATTGGCACTGAAATCAAGTACTAAATCAGAAATGGAGTCTGGAAAATACTAATGAAGAGAAGAAAACACTAAACGAAATGAATGTTTATGGATCAAGAGAAGAGAAAAGCTCAAAAGAAAGTTAACTCCACAACTATAAATTGAACTTCATTGGAAGAAAAAAGATGGTTTGACTACAGGAACTAAGAGAACATCCGAAATAAAGGAACAAAGAATGTATATTATTTAACCTAGTATCAGAAAAAAATGTGCATCATAATTGAACTCCCAAAGGAAAAAAGATTCAGGACCAAATGAAATTATGAGGAAATTCTATCAAAGATTCACAGAAGAATTACTACATAAACTATTTGCCAACATAGAAAAAGCAAGCCTTTAAAACTCTATGGTACAAACATAGTCTTAATATCTAAATCAGGAGACAAAACAGAGAAAGAAAACTATAGACCAATATCCCTAACAGTGACACAAAAATATTAAATAACATATTAGCAAATAGATTTCAAGGGAAAAAATTAAAAGACTGGATTAATCCCACGAATATAAGCTTGGTCCAATATAAGGAAAATTCTAAACATAGTATGCAATAATGATAATAAAAATTACAATTGTATTAATAGATGCTAAAAACTTTTGGACAAATCCTAACATCTATTTTTGTTCTTAAAAAAACACTAGAAAACATAAGAATAAATAGGAATCACTTGTCAAAAAAGGATCAAAGGAAAAAGAGATTCATATAAAAGTACAACAGCCCATTTTGTAGTAGCAAAGAACTGAAAACTAATGGAGTTTCCATCAATCAAGGAATGGTTAAACAAATTATGGTCTATTAAAATAATGGACTATTATTACACTTTAGGAGAAACCTAAAAAGGTCTTCACCTATATGAACTGATACAGAAGTGAGTAGAGTTAAGAGAACAATTTATACAATAACAACATTACAAAGAAGAATGAGTCTAAAAGACTTGAGGATTATAATAATACAATTACCAATTGTGATTCCAAAGGACTAACGATGAAGCATGTTACCCTTCTCCTGATACAGTTAGTTGACTCACTATACAGAATACAACGTGCATTTTCTGACACCAGTGGGGAAATCTATTTTGCACAAGTATACAAGGACTTTGGTTTTCGCTTTTTTCCAACAATAGGAATGAAGACAGGATGAGGGAGGATAGAGATAGGAGAGGGGAGGAGGCAGGGGGGCAGCGAACGAAAGAGAGAGGAAGGGGAGAAAGAGGGAGAGAGAATGAGAGAGAGAAAGAGAGACAGAGACAGAGACACAGACAGAGACAGAGACAGACAGAGAGAAAGAGACAGAGAGAGACAGAGAGAGAGAATGAGAGCAAGAACAAGAGAGACAGAGAACAAGAGACATAGACAGAGAGGCAGATTTTAAATACTTAGAATTTGTCAAGAAGGTAAGAAAGAATCACGTACAAGCTGGGAAGTTTTGAAAGGTTGAACTTGTATACTTAAACAGAAAATCAAACTGTATGTTATGGAGATCTATAATTTCATGTATAATACTCTTTGTCTATTCTCCTAAGGTAATACCCATTATCTGGCATTTCCTAAATTAAGAATAGAGTGCAAATAAAGCATTTTTTAGAATTCACAAAAGAGAACAGAAGAAGTTTCAGAGGGAAAAAGACAAAAAAGACAGTTGTTGAGCTGTTAGACTGAATTTATTATATAATTCAAAATAAACAAGCTATATATAATAAAGATTCATGGTTTCATATAGTCTTTACATTCTTTGTATATTAAAATGGTCATGTTTGTTGGTATTTTTTCATGTTCAAAATAATAAACACTTAAGAATTTACAAAATCAGGAAGCATTTTTAAGCACCAGCTAAGTCCAGGATATTTGTGCTAGTATTTCAAGGAAACATCTAAAAATATTTTTAGAAGGTAACTGAAAGAGTAATGTTGGCCTTTCTATCTTGTTTTTTAAATAAGTTTTGGCATTCTCAATTAATGAGGGTGAGATTTAGCTGTTCTCTTAAACACTACATTATATTTGGCATCCTTTTATAAATATTTCTGTGAGACAGGAACATGTCAACATTTACACTTTCAAATGAAGTAACTAAAGTGTGTGTGTGTGTGTGTGTGTGTAATGTATGTATGTCTCTAGATCATGAAACAAATCTTTGCTCTAACTATAATTTAGACCTATGGTTTTTCTCTCAATCAAGTTATTTGTATGTCTGCCCTTTAATTTTAAGTCAAGCATGCAGGTACCCTGAAATTTGCAGGCAACTCTGTAAAGAGTTTGATGTAAAGATTTCTTCACTATACCCAGATAATGCAGAAATAGACTAAATTCACAAGCATCATCATTTCTTGTGGTTTACAACCTTAGGAAAAAATACCTTTTAATCTAATCTTCAAAGCCAAGAACATTTATATATAAAAGAGCGATAATGCACTGAATTTAAATTAAAAACTTACATTTCTTCTGTTGTATGAATTTTATTGCTAATGTCAAATTAACAAAGGTGAAAAAAGGAATTACTATTACTACATACAATGGGCTTAATATAACAATTCTTAGTTCTTCAACAGGGAGTACCCAAAAGTACATTAAAATAATAATTGCAAAATATAACATTAAAGCACAGAAACTCAACTCTATCGTAAATTTTATGTTTAATCAAGCAAAATTGGTCTATTTCCTGTGATATAAAAAGAAATAGAACCCATTTGAGATCAGATATTATCTTGAGATAATTGAAACTGTATTTCCCAATTTTAATAAACATCCATAATTTCACTCCTGATAATTTTAACTAACACAAATAAATCTGCAAGTATCAGTTCAAGATATTTTTTCTACAATTTAAAGAAGTTTGTAAAATCATCTCATTGCTCAGGAAGCCTAATAGATACTTGCATTAAAAGTACTGATCTGCAAAACTGAACTATTTTGTTTGACCATGTGATAGGTACTGATTTGTTTTTAGACCATGTATTAACATAGAAACGTATAAACACTTTATGATTAACACACTAACAGTGTATCATTCTGTAAAAATGTAAAACACTTGTAATAAAATACTTAAATTCATTAACAGTATTGAAAATATTCTAACTTCAAAAAGTACATATTTAAAAGTATTCTAGTATAACAAAAAGGTGATACAGTTGTATCACCCTTTTTGCAAAGCCATTAGCTCAGATAAAGGATCTACATATCAGTAGACTTGATAGAAGTCCTTTTGCATGCTATAGTTTTGTACCCTTACTATAGTTTTGTGCCAAGTTCTCCTTCGCAATTCATCGAGACATACAATATATCTCAAGATTTCCAAAGCATTTTGTATAGATGGTAGACTCTATATAGAAAGGATTTATAAAACATCAGCAAGAATTCTACATGATAAGAAGGAATGAATAGGTTGCAAACAGTGCCTTTGAGAGGGTACACACTTCAATGAAATTAAAGAACCACTGAAGTATTAAAATTTGTTTGTTTGTTTGTTTATTTTACTTCTATGAAACATAGCTATTACCCATTGTGTAAAATGAATGAAAAGGTAACATGTCCATGTGTACAGTTGAACTTTTCCTGTCTTTGAAACATAAAAATAATAAATCAAAACTTTTTTTTCCAAAAATTCCTTGCTTTTTTCAATTTAGTTACATGGAAATTCTAGTACCTGACTTAGCTAGATATAACTGATAGAATTCTCAATAAAATGACAGTTCATAGCTTAATGATACATGGATTTTTAAATACCACCAATCCTATCATGTTCCCTGAAACATAACATAACATGAAAAATATTTTTAAAGGATAACGTAGCAGAGAAAATTAAATGAATGTTTCTGCTATTATCCAGGAATAATGTTAGAAAAAACTTCCACTATAATGTGCCATTCTTACAGATAACAATTAAAACCCAATGAAAGAGAATTTTTTTTTTTGGCTCTCCACACCTATTTGTAGACAATTTTTCTATGTTCCTGAGTTTTAACATTAACCAGAACCCTAGATAAAAACACAAATTTCATTTCAACATTTTGTAGCCAAATTAATAGCATGTAATAAACACAATTTCCTCCAATATTTAGAGCCTGATTTGGTAGCTTTTTGTTGGCAGTGATTGGATAATAATAAAAAAGTACAAAAGTTTACTCAAGGCATGGGGGTCACTGAAAAATATATATGACAATATTTAAATATAGGCAGCATTTTTTTTATTTGCAGGATACATAAAATTAATGTAATTTCTAAGAATTAGACCACATTTAGAATTTGATCTTTACAACTCTCACCATAGTTATCTACATGTTATCTCTGTGGAAATACATGCAAAGAAAATACAGTTTTATCCACAGTTAGAGAATTAGCTATAGAGTCATGACTTCTAGAAACCTCACAAATATTTTGCTCTAAAGAAAACTTATACATTGCTAACAAATACCTAAGATTTTCTTCTGAGTCCCACTCAATCACAAACATTTTCCATATATATTTACATGAACATATGTATATTCTATACAGATTAGCCATCAGAATGTAGATCTCACAAAATCAAGTCAATAATACCTCTAGATTCCATTGAAAAGAATGGCTTGCCAGGTGCCCTTTCAATTCTATCTGAAAGGCTTTGCATTGTTGAGCATCAAAATGTTATTAAAGGGTATCCCAAAATTAAACATTTGTAAGAACATTTTTTTTACTCAGCCTGCAACTGCTTTCCAGGTTAGTTCAGCTTCTAGTCAGATATACATCCAAGTCGTACAAAATGATCAGTAAAGAAATTGAAAATTCAAAGGTGCCGCAAAATAGGGCTTTGCAAAAGTAATCCATGGTACTGAGTGGTTAATTTAAAAACCCTATTTTTTTTCTCAGTTTGAAGTTTTTAAACCTTGCGGATGGTTGGAGTAGGAAAAAGGAAATTTACTAGGCAGTACAAAGGAAATCTTGTTGTCCTCTATTGTGGTAGTGGGGGTGTTACCCAATCCTAACTTATCTATGTTGATAAAGGAAATCAAAAGCAGAGTAACAAGAAAAAAGTTCCTGTCAAATCAAAAGGTACCCATCCTTACCTTAATAGTGCTGGCCATAGTGCATTCAAGTTTATTAATCGTTAATTATTGATAATAATAATTATTGCTTCTCTCTGACCAGAAAGTAGTTTTGATGAGGTTGTTTAAAGCGGATGAGATTGTGCTAAGTCTGGGAAATGAAGTCAGTCAATGGCAGGAAGAGGTTTCTATTGGTCCTGGCTACATGACTCGAAGAAACAGGATATTTGGGAGCAGAGAGATAAGAGACCCTAAAAACAATGTTGTTTTTCTTAACTATATACAGCCAAGATTTTTTTTTTCCTAATTAAAAAGAAGTGTCAATTGCTTGTGACTGGCTGCTTGGGCAGGTGTGATGGGCTGTGCACTGTGTGTGACATTCTGCATGAAGCAGGATGCAGGTGATGGCCCAACTGGGCCAAGTCCTGTGCAACTTCACATAGGCTAGTCCCCAGGGACCCACATATTTAATAAGTCTACCAAATAGGATCACTAGGTATTGACAGTCTCTGTCTTGTCAAACCTCCTACATCATCATGAGTAAGGAATCAGATAAATGAAGGTTTCTTGGCCTTATGACTTTCTCATGGAAGGAAGCTGTCAGGTAAAGTTCATTTAACAGAGCTAAGAGGTATTTATTAATAGTTCTGTTTTAATATTTTCAAGTTTCTAGTCAATGTCTAAGCCCCAAAGCATCTTACTTATCCCTTTTACTTTTTCTCCTTCAATGTGTACAAAATTTGAAGATTCTAGAATTTTATGAATTAAAAGTAAACAAAACAGGGGAAAAGTAACTTTTTATCCATTTTACTAAAAATCTAAATACATACTCAAAATTTCTTCAGCTCACTACACTCACACAATGCCACTGGGAATACTGCCACTTGGCAAAAAGTCACAAAGGCAAAGAAACTTGGACCCCCATGGGATTTTGCCTGTACGTTATGTGAAATGATTAATTAAGACATTTTCAAAACTGAATCTGTAAGTTCAGGGTCACATTTTTTTGTTTTTCTTTCTCCTGATAACAACAATAACAACAACAATAGCAGCTCACATTTAGACAATGAATACAGACATGCACGTTACTTAGAGAATTTCCTACATAACTTTTATTACTCATTTTCAGGAAATGACATACTGTGGCAGTAACATTTTGCCTAGACAGGCTACAGGAAAGTTACACAAGTAAAAAGGTGTGGCCCAAATATGTAACAGAAGAGAACACAATAGAGTCAAATCCTGAATCAAAGTCAAGCAAGAGTTTCAGTTAATTGATCAAGGGGTTGATTTGATGAAGCCATAAAGGTTACACAATTCAATACAGATCATAGGACTCATTTTTGTAAACTGGACCGTTTATTTTTTGTCTACCTTAAAAAAACAAACAAACAAAAAAGCAGATTTCACCTTTATGCCAGGCCAAGAGAGATGACTTATATGAATTTTTTTTTTCTTTTCTGTGTAAAAATCAAAACCTGACCAGTTTATAGCAATTGTATTTGGTGGGAATGTTGGTTTCCTCTCCTTTCATCTCCAAACAATGCGTGAGATGAGTAGCTGATTAGAAATTCATTTCCCCTAAGTTTTCAAAACACTTGGAGCTGTTTTATATGGGTAATTTCCACCCAATGTCTTTTAATTTCTCTTCTTTCATTAGAAGTCATAGTTCAAAATTGCAACAGAGCATACAGTGCTCTACTGAGGTTGTACTTAACTACAATTTTTAAAGTACAGTTCAATAATAAGGAAAAATAGACAAAAGACAATTCTTCATGATACCATATACTTGACTCTTCTCCATTTCTTCATAACTTAACATGTTCTTTGTCTCTGTACTAGAAAGCATCAAGGATTTTATTTCTATTGAATTGCACTGTAACCCTTCATTTTCCCTGGCTCAAATGTAATGCAACTAAAAAATTAAATATCTACGTGTAAGTTTTTTTCTGAGTCAATGTAAATTTCTCTTCACTAGACAAAAAAAAAAAATCTAAAAATGTATTTCCTTTAAAATCTTTGTAAATTTAAAAATAGAAAGAGCCTGATTTATTCCTATGCATTTTAGTGTTTTTATTCAGAATGAGTGTTGTATTTTGCCAAAAGCTTTTATTTGCATCTATTGAGACAATCATCTGGTTTCCCCTGGGTTTGTTATTGATGTGGCCAATATATTGATAGTTTTCCTAATACTGAACCAGTCTTGAATTCCTGGTATAAATCCCACCTCATCATAGAGTGTGATCTCGTTGATGTATTTCTTTAATTTTCTTGCTAGTATTTTACTTAAAATGTTTACATAAGGGAAACTGGTCTACATGTTTCTTTCTCTGTTTCTACTCTTCCTGGTTTAGGTATCAGCATCATAGTTATTTCATAAATGGAATTTGGTAGGACTCCTTTTTTGCCTATTTTTTCCAAATATTTAATATATTAAAATTAATTGTTCTTCAAATTTTTGGTAGAATTCACTTGTGAATCCATCTGGCTCTAGGGATTTTTTTAGATTGCTCATTGATGGCTTGTTCAATTCCTTTTTCTAAGTAAGATAGGGTTATTCAAGTTTTCTCTTTTCTGTTAATCTGGATAATTTATATTTTTTATAAATAGCTATCCATTTCACTGAAATTGCTATATTTATTAGCATATAATTGGATAAAATAGCTCCTACTTATTGCTTTAACTTCCTTTTCATTGGTGGTGAATTCATCCCTTTCATTTTTGATACTGGTAATTTGTTTCTCTTCTTTCTTTTTTTAAATTAAATTAACCAATGGTTTATCTATTTTATTGGGGCTTTTTTCCTAAAACTAGCTTTGAGTTTTATTTACTAGTACAAAGGTTTTCTTTTAATTTTATTAATCTCCCCTTTGATTATCAGAGTTTCCAACCTAGTGTTTAATTACAGATTTTTAATTTGTTCGGTTTGTAATTGTTTTAGCCCATTTCCAATACATTGATCTTCTCTTTATTTTATTCATGTCAGTTTTTAGAGATATACATTTTCCCCAAGTATTTGGCTGCATCCCATATATTTTGGCATGTTCTCTTATTGATGTTATTCTCTTTAATGAAACTATTTCTATGATCTGTTCTTCGACCCACTTATTCTTTGGCACTAGACTATTTCACTTCTGATTAATTTTTAATTTATACTTCTATAGCCCTTTATTGAATGTAATTATTACATTATGATCTGATAAAGGTACATTTAAGATTCTGCTTTTCTACAAAAATTGTGAGATTTTATGACCCAATACATGGTCAATTTTTGTAGTGCTGAGAAAAAGGTAGATGCACTTCTATTCCAAATTAATTTTCTCCAGTGATCTATCATATCTAATTTTTTTGAAATTCTATTCACTTCCTCAACTTCTTTCTTGTTTATTTTACGGTTGTATTTATTTAGTTAAGGTAAGGTATTTAGGTAAGAAAGCTGAGGTCCCCCACTAGTATAGTTTTGCTGTCTATTCCCTACTGTAATTCAACTTTCCCTTTAAGAATTCTGATGCTATGTCATTTGTTGTATATATGTTTAGTATTTATTTTACTTCATTGTCTATGGTACCTTTTAGCAAAATGTGGTTTTCCCCACTTATCTCTTTGAATTAGATCTATTTTTGCTTTTGCTTTGTCTAAGATCATGATTGCTACAATTGGGTGTTTTTGTTTGTTTGTTTTTTACTTCAGCCAAAGCGTAGTAGATTCTGCTCCAACCTCTTTTTGTTTTTAATTGTGTGTGTCTCTCTACTTTAGGTGTCTTCCTTGTAAACAACATATTGTATGATTCAGTTTTTTAATCCACATTCCTATACACTTCTGTTTTATGAATGAGTTCATCTCATTCACATTAAAAGTTATAATTACTATTTGTATACTTCCTTCCATTCTACTTTTTCCCCCTGTTTATCCTCTTTTTTTCTCTTTTATCCTTTACCTCCTCAAAAGTTTTGCTTCTGACCACTGTATCCTCCAATCCATCCTTCCTTTTATCACCAGTCTCCTTCTCTTATCCTCCTCCCTTTCTATTTCCCTGTAGGGTAAGATAGATTTCTATACCCAGCTGAGTATGGATGTCATTCCTTCTTTGAGTCAGGTTCAAGATGAGAGAAAGTTTCAAGCTTTGCCCCTTCTATCTTCCCTTCAACTGTAAAAGCTCTTTTGCATCTCTTTTGTGTGAGTTACTTATCCATTCTACCTCTCGCCTCCCCCTTCTCCCAGTGCATCCCCCTTTCTAATACCTTAATTTTATTTTTTAGATATCATCCCATCATAGTCTGTCTATGTGCACTCTATACATACTCTTTCTAACTGCCCTAATGATAAGAAAGTTCTTATGAGTTATAAATATCCTCTCCCCATATAGGACTATAAATTATTTAACCACATCAAGTCTCTTGTGATTTCTCTCTCTTGTTTCTCTTGAGTCTTATATCTGAAATTCAAATATTCTATTCAGCTCCAGTCTTTTCATCAGGAATGTTTGAAAATCCTCAATCTCATTAAAAATACATTTCCCCCTTAGAGGATTATCTTCAGTTTTGCTGGGTAGGTGATTCTTTGTAATACTTAGTAATTAGTAATTAGTAATACTAATTATTAGTATTTATTAGTAAATAATTAGTAATACTAATACTAACTCCTTTGCCCTCCAGAATACTATATTCCAAGACCTCTAATTCTTAAATGTAGAAGCTTATGAATCTTGTATTAGCTTGACTGACTCCATGATATTAGAATTGATTTTTTATGGCTGCTTACAATATTCTTCTGGAATTTTTGTATAATATTCCTAGCAGTTTTCATTCTGGAATCTCAGGAGTTAATTGGTGGATTCTTTCCATTTCTATTTTACCTTCTGCTTCTAGCATATCAAGGCAGTTTTCTTTTTCTTGATATATGAAGTCTAGGATCATGACTTTCAGATAGTCCAATAATTCTAAAATTATCTCTCCAATCTACTTTCTAGGTCAATTGTTTCTCCAATGAGATATTTCACATTTTCTTCTATTTTTTTCATTCTTTTGATTTTGTTTTATTGTTTCTTGATGTCTCCTGGAATCATTATCTTCCACCTGTCCAAGTCTAATTTTTAAAGCATGATTTTCTTCAGTGAGCTTTCATACCTCCTTTTCTGTTTGGAGAATTCTACTTTTTAAGTTCTTTTCTTCATTAAATTTTTGTGCATATTTTTTCATTTGGTCAGCTCTGCTTTTTAAGAATTTCTTCTCTTTAGTAGATTTTTGTGTCTCTTTTACCATTTGGTCTGTTCATTTTTTAAGGTAATTTTGTTTCCAGTAATTTTTTTTTTTTGCTCCCTTTAAGCTGTTGACTCTTTTTTCATTATTTTCTTGCTCCACTCTAATTTCTTTTTGCAATTTATCTCTACCTCTCTTATTTGTTTATTATTATTATTATTATGGAGCTCTTCTGGGATCTGAGACCAATTCACATTTTTCTTTCAGGCTTTTCATGTAGTTGCTTTGATTTTACTGTCTTCTTCTGAGTTTGTGTTTCAATCTTCCCTCTCACCACAGTAATTTCCTATGGTCAAGTTCTTTTTTCATTGTTTGCTCATTTTCCAGCTTATTTCTTGACTTTGAACTTTATGTTAAAGTGGGGCTCTGCTTCTGGAGTAGAGAGGGCACTGTCCCAAATTTCAGGGGTTTTGTACTGTTGTTTTCAGAGCTAACTCTGAGGTTAGCAAGCTCTCAGTTCTTCCAAGGAGGTATGATACAAAGAGAGGTGTGGTCACTAATCTCCTGGCCTGTGTTCTAATCTGTATGTGACCACAAAAACTCTTTTCAGTCCTAGAACTATGCAGGGTTCCTACTCCTGCTAGTAACTCCTACTCACCCTGGGATTCTAAACCAGAACCACATATTAGCAATGCAACACAGTCCTGCCCCCAGTGCCAGCAAAAGGTCCCCTGTAATCTTCTTCTGACCAGTTCTCTCATGCTTTTAGTGTCTGTCGGCTGAGAGCTCTGAAAACCATGACCACTGCTGATTCAGTCATAGCTAAGGTCTGCCACTGGCTTGCCTGGCATCATTCTGTTTACACATATTTTCTGAGTATTTTTAATACCATGGCAAAAACCTGAAAGGCTGAAAACCCTTTCATAAAAAAATTATTTTTAAAAGGTGAAATAACAGCATAAATATGTTATATATTATCTCCAAGGTGACACATTAACTCTTTGAATGTATAAGACTTGAAATACAAGATATTCATGAAAGTCTTAGGAAAAGGATGTACTTGGACCTTTGGAGAGAATGACTGTTTTTGAACCACCTAGAGCTGACTTGGAGTGGAAAATTATATTAGGCACTTTAGGACTGATATGGGCTTTCTCATTGTAAGCAAGGATTCTCATAACAACATAATAATTTTTAGGTTTTTAGGAAGTATATATAGTGATTATAGTGAAGAGGTCAATGCACATGTTGCCAGAGCTAGCTCCATATTTGGGAGGCTCCAAAGAAAAATATGAGAGAGAAGAGGTATTAGACAATCTACCAAACTGAAGGTCTACAGAGCCATTGTGCTGACCTCATTGTTGTGTGCCTGTGAAATTTTGACAGTCTACCAGTGCCAAGCCAGGAAAATGAATCCCCTCCATTTGAATTGTCTTAGGAAGATTCTGAAGATCAGCTGGCAAGATGAGGTATCAGGTACAGAAGTCCTTTCTCAAGCAAAACTGCCAAGAATTTAAACTCTACTACAAAGAGCACAACTCTGATGGGCACTCTCAAGGTCTTTCTAAAGAACTTTGGAATATATTGGGAGACATGGGAGATACTGACACAGGACCACCCAACATTGTGTGCCCATATCAGAGAAGGTGCTATGCTCTATGAGCAAAGCAGAATTGCAGTAGCTCAAAGGAAACATGAGATGTACAAATTTAGAACCACCTCAACTCCAAATGTTCATATGAATTATTTGTGCCTGACCCATGATAAAGCCTTCCAAGCTATATTGGTCTGATTGGCCACTATCAGACACACTGCACCTTAACCCCAATGCAGTGATGTCATTTTGGTCCTCTTTGAGAACAAAGGATTACAACTAACCAAGCAGCATGCTGGTGGACTTGGAGTCAGAAAAAGCTTGAATTCAAACCCTATCTCTGATGTCTATAAATGAATGACCATGGCACATCACTTAACTTATGTGAGCCTTAGGTTGTAAGTAGAGGGGCTTTTTCAGAGCAGTTAGGTAATTTTCTTAATCCTACAGAGAGAATTCATAAGATAATGGTTTTGTTCTGAGATAACATGACTCAGGCCCATCCTTGGGGAATTTAAATTTGATAAAAGAAGGAAATAAGACACTCGAAGGCCATTTGACAGTTAACAAAGGGAGATTTACATAGCCATAATGACAGTATGTTCAAGGAAGCCATGCATTAAGTATAGCTGAAGTTGATTGAGCTGAATGATGCTCCCTTGCCTGGGTTCCCCATTGTGATCTACCAACCAAGCATCTGACAGCACCTGAAGCACTTTATGTCTATTTCATACTTAGGTGACCAAGAAATTATTTCAACAG
The DNA here is from genome assembly GCA_028646515.1 of Pseudochirops corinnae. NCBI lineage: Eukaryota > Metazoa > Chordata > Mammalia > Diprotodontia > Pseudocheiridae > Pseudochirops > Pseudochirops corinnae. Next base: position 43,529 of record JAQQSV010000806.1, read on the forward strand.
ACTGTTTAATCCTCAGAGCCAATTAAGTCTCAAGAATGATTTTGATGTATTTTGAGGGAAAAAAAGACTACTCCTACATGTTTGATATAATTTAATCTTTGTTTTACTTCAGGGAGCTAGATAATGTGGTGGATAGAGCGTTGAGCCTAGAGTCAGGAAGACTCATCTTCCTGAGCTCAAATCCAGTCTCAGACACTTACTAGCTATGTGACCCTGAACAAATCACTTAAACCTATTTTTGCTTCAGTTTCCTCATCTATAAAATGATCTGGAGAAGGAAATGGCAAACTATTCCAGTATCTTTGCCAAGAAAACCCCTAACGAGGTCATGAAGAGTCAGACACAATTAAGAAATGACTGACTGAAAAGCTTCACTTCTCTGTTTATCCCAAATTAAATACATCTTTAATCAGCATTTAGGGCAAAAGAATACTTTGAAGATATTATTGAATTGTTTTACTTGTAACAGTATTGTAATATTATAGACTGTATGTAAAACTTTGGAAACATGTACAGAGCACCTGGAGAGGCTTCTCTCCATCTGAAGAATTTGGGAAATCTGCTCTTGGGGTCATGATGCATAGTACAAGTTCCATGTAGAGAGCATAGAGCATGGCTAGACATTTTGAAACTGGCCAACAACAGCTATTGGAGAGGAGAAGCTTTGTTTGACTGCAGAGTTATTTGCAAAATTCTGTTAACTTTAGATACCTCTTCTACATATTTCTTTTTTGGTTTTATTTGGTAATGCCTTAGCTCATGGTATCTGATAAGAGACCACGCTGAGTTTGGCAACTTTGGAAGGTTATGAGAACAAGTCACAAGAATCTGGAAGTCAGAGCTCAAGCTAGGTTTTATAAGCAGCCTACCACCAATGTACCAAGGAGCAAGGAATGACTTTTAGATGTTATTTTCAGGACCCTAAGTCAAGAGGAGCTGAGATGTAGGCTCATTCAGGAGTTATACCATATGTGAAAATGAACTTGGTATGACCAAAGCTACGTAGGGACTGAGCTAAGTTTCTAACCTACTGTCCCAGAGACATAAGTAGTTAGGATAGAATATGCCCCTAAGGTGCTGGAGTAGAGGCTTTTAGGTCGATTTTTGCTATATCTTTGAAGCAAATATCACTTTGTAAAAATGAATCAAAAGTGGTTCAGTGGAATTGGGATAGGGGATCAAGTTTATGGCACTGAAGAAGAAACAATCCCAATCCCTCAGGGTCCCCTAGGACCCTGAAGGCAAATGTGCCAGAGCTTGCACATTACATATGGTTTAATCATGCACGTAAATATCTTCAGAAAGTTATACATTTCTGTATGCTGAATAATAAATCAAAATGAATAACATTCTGAGGACATTAACTTCTTTACATGAATCCATATTTCTCCTAAGGTCATTTTACCAAATTGAATAGAACAAAGGTTTTATAAATACAGCTCTATGAACAAATCAATATGTTCTATTTATGCCAGTTTTGACCTATGGTACTTCATATATTTTAAAATCTAGTCATGCAATTTGAAACAATGTCCCAAAAGCAAGTAAATTGCACATACTCTTTGACTCAGTGATATCACTACTAAATCTACACCCCAACGAAAATAAAGAGGAAAAGAACACATAGGTACAAAAATATTTACAGTAGCTCATTTCATGCTGGCAAAGAAACTGAAGAGGTGCTGAATGACATAATAAGTTATGGTAGCCTAGGAAGACATTTGTGAACTAATGCAAAGTGAAGTGAAAAGAATCAGGAGAACAATTTATACAGTAAGTAAAGACAAACAACTTTGAAAGACTTAAAAACTCTGATAAACACAATGGAGTAGCACCAGAGGACTCAAGATGAAATATGCTATCTACCTCCAAATAGAGAGATAATGAACTCACAGTGCAGATTGAAGTATATACACATGCTTACACACATGTGTGTATACATATATATGCATGTATTTATAGATAAAACATGGTTTATGTGGAAATTTATTTGTGATAAATTTTGGTTTTTTTACCTTCTTAGGGAATTAGGAGACAAAAAGTAGTAGGAAAACAATGCAGAAATGAAAATTATTTAAAATTGAATTTTAAAATAAAAATATAAAATTTAGGCATGCACTGCTTGCCAACATAGGAAAGGAAGGTGGTACTTATAAATCTATTTTAATAATACTTATCCAAAATTAAACTAAGAAAAAGGCAATTCTGAAGCAATTATCTAACTTTGGAAAAGTTCTTCTTATAGTACTAAATAAATTGCGCGCATATATTTATTTATTCTTACATTTATTTGTTTGTTGCACAAGATACGAGTGAAGCGACAAATCTGTGATTTTATTGGTTTCCCTATACTGAAACAGATCAACAACTCAACAACAGTTTATAACCTTAAACAGCTGTCTGAGAGGTTCAGGTTAAATAGAGGCTCAGACCTTTAATATGTGCCAGAGATAGTACCTAAGGCCAAGTCTTGCCAATTGTTCTGGCCCTCTATCTGCTGTGCTCCCTTTTAGCTAATTAGTTACTCACTGTCATAGTTTCCAGCTTTGGACTCTCAAAGTGATCAATCTTGACTCCTCTTGGCAATTATAGAAAGATACCACCCAACATTGGACTTATCCTAGAACATATTGTCTTCTAAGACTTCAGTTGAAGGGAAAAAAACATTTCCTTTTGAATTTATTATAAATAACGTGTCAAAAAAAGCAGTTAATATTCACCTGGTATTTTGTTTAAGTTGTATGAATACAAATTTCTTGTCCACATACAGACAGAAAAATAATTCTACCTCAAATGACAAAGGCTTAGGAAGAATTGATTTCATGGAGCAATAAAGTATCTACTATGGTTTTTTCCCAAAGGGAAACTAGAAATAATCTCCAACTTATGCTTCCTTTGTTACTAGGGGATATTGAATGTACCACCCAGATCCTTTAAACTTTTGCTATGTTCTTATTATGTAGGTATATTT
>JAQQSV010000806.1:46599-93297 GCA_028646515.1 Pseudochirops corinnae
TCCAATGTGAAAGTATTTGCAGATCCTATACTTGATTGCATGCTGCCATGGGGGTGGGGAGGAGGGAGAGGAAGAGGAGAAAACTTGAAACTCAAGAAATTGTGGAACTGAATTTTGTAAACTAAAAGTAAATAAACAAATCAATTTAAAAAAAAGAATAAAACATTGTTGGATTTAATTTGATTTTCAGTGAATTAAAAAATATACCTACATAATAAGAACATAGCAAAAGTTTAAAGGATCTGGGTGGTACATTCAATATCCCCTAGTAACAAAGGAAGCATAAGTTGGAGATTATTTCTAGTTTCCCTTTGGGAAAAAACCATAGTAGATACTTTATTGCTCCATGAAATCAATTCTTCCTAAGCCTTTGTCATTTGAGGTAGAATTATTTTTCTGTCTGTATGTGGACAAGAAATTTGTATTCATACAACTTAAACAAAATACCAGGTGAATATTAACTGCTTTTTTTGACACGTTATTTATAATAAATTCAAAAGGAAATGTTTTTTTCCCTTCAACTGAAGTCTTAGAAGACAATATGTTCTAGGATAAGTCCAATGTTGGGTGGTATCTTTCTATAATTGCCAAGAGGAGTCAAGATTGATCACTTTGAGAGTCCAAAGCTGGAAACTATGACAGTGAGTAACTAATTAGCTAAAAGGGAGCACAGCAGATAGAGGGCCAGAACAATTGGCAAGACTTGGCCTTAGGTACTATCTCTGGCACATATTAAAGGTCTGAGCCTCTATTTAACCTGAACCTCTCAGACAGCTGTTTAAGGTTATAAACTGTTGTTGAGTTGTTGATCTGTTTCAGTATAGGGAAACCAATAAAATCACAGATTTGTCGCTTCACTCGTATCTTGTGCAACAAACAAATAAATGTAAGAATAAATAAATATATGCGCGCAATTTATTTAGTACTATAAGAAGAACTTTTCCAAAGTTAGATAATTGCTTCAGAATTGCCTTTTTCTTAGTTTAATTTTGGATAAGTATTATTAAAATAGATTTATAAGTACCACCTTCCTTTCCTATGTTGGCAAGCAGTGCATGCCTAAATTTTATATTTTTATTTTAAAATTCAATTTTAAATAATTTTCATTTCTGCATTGTTTTCCTACTACTTTTTGTCTCCTAATTCCCTAAGAAGGTAAAAAAACCAAAATTTATCACAAATAAATTTCCACATAAACCATGTTTTATCTATAAATACATGCATATATATGTATACACACATGTGTGTAAGCATGTGTATATACTTCAATCTGCACTGTGAGTTCATTATCTCTCTATTTGGAGGTAGATAGCATATTTCATCTTGAGTCCTCTGGTGCTACTCCATTGTGTTTATCAGAGTTTTTAAGTCTTTCAAAGTTGTTTGTCTTTACTTACTGTATAAATTGTTCTCCTGATTCTTTTCACTTCACTTTGCATTAGTTCACAAATGTCTTCCTAGGCTACCATAACTTATTATGTCATTCAGCACCTCTTCAGTTTCTTTGCCAGCATGAAATGAGCTACTGTAAATATTTTTGTACCTATGTGTTCTTTTCCTCTTTATTTTCGTTGGGGTGTAGATTTAGTAGTGATATCACTGAGTCAAAGAGTATGTGCAATTTACTTGCTTTTGGGACATTGTTTCAAATTGCATGACTAGATTTTAAAATATATGAAGTACCATAGGTCAAAACTGGCATAAATAGAACATATTGATTTGTTCATAGAGCTGTATTTATAAAACCTTTGTTCTATTCAATTTGGTAAAATGACCTTAGGAGAAATATGGATTCATGTAAAGAAGTTAATGTCCTCAGAATGTTATTCATTTTGATTTATTATTCAGCATACAGAAATGTATAACTTTCTGAAGATATTTACGTGCATGATTAAACCATATGTAATGTGCAAGCTCTGGCACATTTGCCTTCAGGGTCCTAGGGGACCCTGAGGGATTGGGATTGTTTCTTCTTCAGTGCCATAAACTTGATCCCCTATCCCAATTCCACTGAACCACTTTTGATTCATTTTTACAAAGTGATATTTGCTTCAAAGATATAGCAAAAATCGACCTAAAAGCCTCTACTCCAGCACCTTAGGGGCATATTCTATCCTAACTACTTATGTCTCTGGGACAGTAGGTTAGAAACTTAGCTCAGTCCCTACGTAGCTTTGGTCATACCAAGTTCATTTTCACATATGGTATAACTCCTGAATGAGCCTACATCTCAGCTCCTCTTGACTTAGGGTCCTGAAAATAACATCTAAAAGTCATTCCTTGCTCCTTGGTACATTGGTGGTAGGCTGCTTATAAAACCTAGCTTGAGCTCTGACTTCCAGATTCTTGTGACTTGTTCTCATAACCTTCCAAAGTTGCCAAACTCAGCGTGGTCTCTTATCAGATACCATGAGCTAAGGCATTACCAAATAAAACCAAAAAAGAAATATGTAGAAGAGGTATCTAAAGTTAACAGAATTTTGCAAATAACTCTGCAGTCAAACAAAGCTTCTCCTCTCCAATAGCTGTTGTTGGCCAGTTTCAAAATGTCTAGCCATGCTCTATGCTCTCTACATGGAACTTGTACTATGCATCATGACCCCAAGAGCAGATTTCCCAAATTCTTCAGATGGAGAGAAGCCTCTCCAGGTGCTCTGTACATGTTTCCAAAGTTTTACATACAGTCTATAATATTACAATACTGTTACAAGTAAAACAATTCAATAATATCTTCAAAGTATTCTTTTGCCCTAAATGCTGATTAAAGATGTATTTAATTTGGGATAAACAGAGAAGTGAAGCTTTTCAGTCAGTCATTTCTTAATTGTGTCTGACTCTTCATGACCTCGTTAGGGGTTTTCTTGGCAAAGATACTGGAATAGTTTGCCATTTCCTTCTCCAGATCATTTTATAGATGAGGAAACTGAAGCAAAAATAGGTTTAAGTGATTTGTTCAGGGTCACATAGCTAGTAAGTGTCTGAGACTGGATTTGAGCTCAGGAAGATGAGTCTTCCTGACTCTAGGCTCAACGCTCTATCCACCACATTATCTAGCTCCCTGAAGTAAAACAAAGATTAAATTATATCAAACATGTAGGAGTAGTCTTTTTTTCCCTCAAAATACATCAAAATCATTCTTGAGACTTAATTGGCTCTGAGGATTAAACAGTCTGTTGAAATAATTTCTTGGTCACCTAAGTATGAAATAGACATAAAGTGCTTCAGGTGCTGTCAGATGCTTGGTTGGTAGATCACAATGGGGAACCCAGGCAAGGGAGCATCATTCAGCTCAATCAACTTCAGCTATACTTAATGCATGGCTTCCTTGAACATACTGTCATTATGGCTATGTAAATCTCCCTTTGTTAACTGTCAAATGGCCTTCGAGTGTCTTATTTCCTTCTTTTATCAAATTTAAATTCCCCAAGGATGGGCCTGAGTCATGTTATCTCAGAACAAAACCATTATCTTATGAATTCTCTCTGTAGGATTAAGAAAATTACCTAACTGCTCTGAAAAAGCCCCTCTACTTACAACCTAAGGCTCACATAAGTTAAGTGATGTGCCATGGTCATTCATTTATAGACATCAGAGATAGGGTTTGAATTCAAGCTTTTTCTGACTCCAAGTCCACCAGCATGCTGCTTGGTTAGTTGTAATCCTTTGTTCTCAAAGAGGACCAAAATGACATCACTGCATTGGGGTTAAGGTGCAGTGTGTCTGATAGTGGCCAATCAGACCAATATAGCTTGGAAGGCTTTATCATGGGTCAGGCACAAATAATTCATATGAACATTTGGAGTTGAGGTGGTTCTAAATTTGTACATCTCATGTTTCCTTTGAGCTACTGCAATTCTGCTTTGCTCATAGAGCATAGCACCTTCTCTGATATGGGCACACAATGTTGGGTGGTCCTGTGTCAGTATCTCCCATGTCTCCCAATATATTCCAAAGTTCTTTAGAAAGACCTTGAGAGTGCCCATCAGAGTTGTGCTCTTTGTAGTAGAGTTTAAATTCTTGGCAGTTTTGCTTGAGAAAGGACTTCTGTACCTGATACCTCATCTTGCCAGCTGATCTTCAGAATCTTCCTAAGACAATTCAAATGGAGGGGATTCATTTTCCTGGCTTGGCACTGGTAGACTGTCAAAATTTCACAGGCACACAACAATGAGGTCAGCACAATGGCTCTGTAGACCTTCAGTTTGGTAGATTGTCTAATACCTCTTCTCTCTCATATTTTTCTTTGGAGCCTCCCAAATATGGAGCTAGCTCTGGCAACATGTGCATTGACCTCTTCACTATAATCACTATATATACTTCCTAAAAACCTAAAAATTATTATGTTGTTATGAGAATCCTTGCTTACAATGAGAAAGCCCATATCAGTCCTAAAGTGCCTAATATAATTTTCCACTCCAAGTCAGCTCTAGGTGGTTCAAAAACAGTCATTCTCTCCAAAGGTCCAAGTACATCCTTTTCCTAAGACTTTCATGAATATCTTGTATTTCAAGTCTTATACATTCAAAGAGTTAATGTGTCACCTTGGAGATAATATATAACATATTTATGCTGTTATTTCACCTTTTAAAAATAATTTTTTTATGAAAGGGTTTTCAGCCTTTCAGGTTTTTGCCATGGTATTAAAAATACTCAGAAAATATGTGTAAACAGAATGATGCCAGGCAAGCCAGTGGCAGACCTTAGCTATGACTGAATCAGCAGTGGTCATGGTTTTCAGAGCTCTCAGCCGACAGACACTAAAAGCATGAGAGAACTGGTCAGAAGAAGATTACAGGGGACCTTTTGCTGGCACTGGGGGCAGGACTGTGTTGCATTGCTAATATGTGGTTCTGGTTTAGAATCCCAGGGTGAGTAGGAGTTACTAGCAGGAGTAGGAACCCTGCATAGTTCTAGGACTGAAAAGAGTTTTTGTGGTCACATACAGATTAGAACACAGGCCAGGAGATTAGTGACCACACCTCTCTTTGTATCATACCTCCTTGGAAGAACTGAGAGCTTGCTAACCTCAGAGTTAGCTCTGAAAACAACAGTACAAAACCCCTGAAATTTGGGACAGTGCCCTCTCTACTCCAGAAGCAGAGCCCCACTTTAACATAAAGTTCAAAGTCAAGAAATAAGCTGGAAAATGAGCAAACAATGAAAAAAGAACTTGACCATAGGAAATTACTGTGGTGAGAGGGAAGATTGAAACACAAACTCAGAAGAAGACAGTAAAATCAAAGCAACTACATGAAAAGCCTGAAAGAAAAATGTGAATTGGTCTCAGATCCCAGAAGAGCTCCATAATAATAATAATAATAAACAAATAAGAGAGGTAGAGATAAATTGCAAAAAGAAATTAGAGTGGAGCAAGAAAATAATGAAAAAAGAGTCAACAGCTTAAAGGGAGCAAAAAAAAAAAATTACTGGAAACAAAATTACCTTAAAAAATGAACAGACCAAATGGTAAAAGAGACACAAAAATCTACTAAAGAGAAGAAATTCTTAAAAAGCAGAGCTGACCAAATGAAAAAATATGCACAAAAATTTAATGAAGAAAAGAACTTAAAAAGTAGAATTCTCCAAACAGAAAAGGAGGTATGAAAGCTCACTGAAGAAAATCATGCTTTAAAAATTAGACTTGGACAGGTGGAAGATAATGATTCCAGGAGACATCAAGAAACAATAAAACAAAATCAAAAGAATGAAAAAAATAGAAGAAAATGTGAAATATCTCATTGGAGAAACAATTGACCTAGAAAGTAGATTGGAGAGATAATTTTAGAATTATTGGACTATCTGAAAGTCATGATCCTAGACTTCATATATCAAGAAAAAGAAAACTGCCTTGATATGCTAGAAGCAGAAGGTAAAATAGAAATGGAAAGAATCCACCAATTAACTCCTGAGATTCCAGAATGAAAACTGCTAGGAATATTATACAAAAATTCCAGAAGAATATTGTAAGCAGCCATAAAAAATCAATTCTAATATCATGGAGTCAGTCAAGCTAATACAAGATTCATAAGCTTCTACATTTAAGAATTAGAGGTCTTGGAATATAGTATTCTGGAGGGCAAAGGAGTTAGTATTAGTATTACTAATTATTTACTAATAAATACTAATAATTAGTATTACTAATTACTAATTACTAAGTATTACAAAGAATCACCTACCCAGCAAAACTGAAGATAATCCTCTAAGGGGGAAATGTATTTTTAATGAGATTGAGGATTTTCAAACATTCCTGATGAAAAGACTGGAGCTGAATAGAATATTTGAATTTCAGATATAAGACTCAAGAGAAACAAGAGAGAGAAATCACAAGAGACTTGATGTGGTTAAATAATTTATAGTCCTATATGGGGAGAGGATATTTATAACTCATAAGAACTTTCTTATCATTAGGGCAGTTAGAAAGAGTATGTATAGAGTGCACATAGACAGACTATGATGGGATGATATCTAAAAAATAAAATTAAGGTATTAGAAAGGGGGATGCACTGGGAGAAGGGGGAGGCGAGAGGTAGAATGGATAAGTAACTCACACAAAAGAGATGCAAAAGAGCTTTTACAGTTGAAGGGAAGATAGAAGGGGCAAAGCTTGAAACTTTCTCTCATCTTGAACCTGACTCAAAGAAGGAATGACATCCATACTCAGCTGGGTATAGAAATCTATCTTACCCTACAGGGAAATAGAAAGGGAGGAGGATAAGAGAAGGAGACTGGTGATAAAAGGAAGGATGGATTGGAGGATACAGTGGTCAGAAGCAAAACTTTTGAGGAGGTAAAGGATAAAAGAGAAAAAAAGAGGATAAACAGGGGGAAAAAGTAGAATGGAAGGAAGTATACAAATAGTAATTATAACTTTTAATGTGAATGAGATGAACTCATTCATAAAACAGAAGTGTATAGGAATGTGGATTAAAAAACTGAATCATACAATATGTTGTTTACAAGGAAGACACCTAAAGTAGAGAGACACACACAATTAAAAACAAAAAGAGGTTGGAGCAGAATCTACTACGCTTTGGCTGAAGTAAAAAACAAACAAACAAAAACACCCAATTGTAGCAATCATGATCTTAGACAAAGCAAAAGCAAAAATAGATCTAATTCAAAGAGATAAGTGGGGAAAACCACATTTTGCTAAAAGGTACCATAGACAATGAAGTAAAATAAATACTAAACATATATACAACAAATGACATAGCATCAGAATTCTTAAAGGGAAAGTTGAATTACAGTAGGGAATAGACAGCAAAACTATACTAGTGGGGGACCTCAGCTTTCTTACCTAAATACCTTACCTTAACTAAATAAATACAACCGTAAAATAAACAAGAAAGAAGTTGAGGAAGTGAATAGAATTTCAAAAAAATTAGATATGATAGATCACTGGAGAAAATTAATTTGGAATAGAAGTGCATCTACCTTTTTCTCAGCACTACAAAAATTGACCATGTATTGGGTCATAAAATCTCACAATTTTTGTAGAAAAGCAGAATCTTAAATGTACCTTTATCAGATCATAATGTAATAATTACATTCAATAAAGGGCTATAGAAGTATAAATTAAAAATTAATCAGAAGTGAAATAGTCTAGTGCCAAAGAATAAGTGGGTCGAAGAACAGATCATAGAAATAGTTTCATTAAAGAGAATAACATCAATAAGAGAACATGCCAAAATATATGGGATGCAGCCAAATACTTGGGGAAAATGTATATCTCTAAAAACTGACATGAATAAAATAAAGAGAAGATCAATGTATTGGAAATGGGCTAAAACAATTACAAACCGAACAAATTAAAAATCTGTAATTAAACACTAGGTTGGAAACTCTGATAATCAAAGGGGAGATTAATAAAATTAAAAGAAAACCTTTGTACTAGTAAATAAAACTCAAAGCTAGTTTTAGGAAAAAAGCCCCAATAAAATAGATAAACCATTGGTTAATTTAATTTAAAAAAAGAAAGAAGAGAAACAAATTACCAGTATCAAAAATGAAAGGGATGAATTCACCACCAATGAAAAGGAAGTTAAAGCAATAAGTAGGAGCTATTTTATCCAATTATATGCTAATAAATATAGCAATTTCAGTGAAATGGATAGCTATTTATAAAAAATATAAATTATCCAGATTAACAGAAAAGAGAAAACTTGAATAACCCTATCTTACTTAGAAAAAGGAATTGAACAAGCCATCAATGAGCAATCTAAAAAAATCCCTAGAGCCAGATGGATTCACAAGTGAATTCTACCAAAAATTTGAAGAACAATTAATTTTAATATATTAAATATTTGGAAAAAATAGGCAAAAAAGGAGTCCTACCAAATTCCATTTATGAAATAACTATGATGCTGATACCTAAACCAGGAAGAGTAGAAACAGAGAAAGAAACATGTAGACCAGTTTCCCTTATGTAAACATTTTAAGTAAAATACTAGCAAGAAAATTAAAGAAATACATCAACGAGATCACACTCTATGATGAGGTGGGATTTATACCAGGAATTCAAGACTGGTTCAGTATTAGGAAAACTATCAATATATTGGCCACATCAATAACAAACCCAGGGGAAACCAGATGATTGTCTCAATAGATGCAAATAAAAGCTTTTGGCAAAATACAACACTCATTCTGAATAAAAACACTAAAATGCATAGGAATAAATCAGGCTCTTTCTATTTTTAAATTTACAAAGATTTTAAAGGAAATACATTTTTAGATTTTTTTTTTTTGTCTAGTGAAGAGAAATTTACATTGACTCAGAAAAAAACTTACACGTAGATATTTAATTTTTTAGTTGCATTACATTTGAGCCAGGGAAAATGAAGGGTTACAGTGCAATTCAATAGAAATAAAATCCTTGATGCTTTCTAGTACAGAGACAAAGAACATGTTAAGTTATGAAGAAATGGAGAAGAGTCAAGTATATGGTATCATGAAGAATTGTCTTTTGTCTATTTTTCCTTATTATTGAACTGTACTTTAAAAATTGTAGTTAAGTACAACCTCAGTAGAGCACTGTATGCTCTGTTGCAATTTTGAACTATGACTTCTAATGAAAGAAGAGAAATTAAAAGACATTGGGTGGAAATTACCCATATAAAACAGCTCCAAGTGTTTTGAAAACTTAGGGGAAATGAATTTCTAATCAGCTACTCATCTCACGCATTGTTTGGAGATGAAAGGAGAGGAAACCAACATTCCCACCAAATACAATTGCTATAAACTGGTCAGGTTTTGATTTTTACACAGAAAAGAAAAAAAAAATTCATATAAGTCATCTCTCTTGGCCTGGCATAAAGGTGAAATCTGCTTTTTTGTTTGTTTGTTTTTTTAAGGTAGACAAAAAATAAACGGTCCAGTTTACAAAAATGAGTCCTATGATCTGTATTGAATTGTGTAACCTTTATGGCTTCATCAAATCAACCCCTTGATCAATTAACTGAAACTCTTGCTTGACTTTGATTCAGGATTTGACTCTATTGTGTTCTCTTCTGTTACATATTTGGGCCACACCTTTTTACTTGTGTAACTTTCCTGTAGCCTGTCTAGGCAAAATGTTACTGCCACAGTATGTCATTTCCTGAAAATGAGTAATAAAAGTTATGTAGGAAATTCTCTAAGTAACGTGCATGTCTGTATTCATTGTCTAAATGTGAGCTGCTATTGTTGTTGTTATTGTTGTTATCAGGAGAAAGAAAAACAAAAAAATGTGACCCTGAACTTACAGATTCAGTTTTGAAAATGTCTTAATTAATCATTTCACATAACGTACAGGCAAAATCCCATGGGGGTCCAAGTTTCTTTGCCTTTGTGACTTTTTGCCAAGTGGCAGTATTCCCAGTGGCATTGTGTGAGTGTAGTGAGCTGAAGAAATTTTGAGTATGTATTTAGATTTTTAGTAAAATGGATAAAAAGTTACTTTTCCCCTGTTTTGTTTACTTTTAATTCATAAAATTCTAGAATCTTCAAATTTTGTACACATTGAAGGAGAAAAAGTAAAAGGGATAAGTAAGATGCTTTGGGGCTTAGACATTGACTAGAAACTTGAAAATATTAAAACAGAACTATTAATAAATACCTCTTAGCTCTGTTAAATGAACTTTACCTGACAGCTTCCTTCCATGAGAAAGTCATAAGGCCAAGAAACCTTCATTTATCTGATTCCTTACTCATGATGATGTAGGAGGTTTGACAAGACAGAGACTGTCAATACCTAGTGATCCTATTTGGTAGACTTATTAAATATGTGGGTCCCTGGGGACTAGCCTATGTGAAGTTGCACAGGACTTGGCCCAGTTGGGCCATCACCTGCATCCTGCTTCATGCAGAATGTCACACACAGTGCACAGCCCATCACACCTGCCCAAGCAGCCAGTCACAAGCAATTGACACTTCTTTTTAATTAGGAAAAAAAAAATCTTGGCTGTATATAGTTAAGAAAAACAACATTGTTTTTAGGGTCTCTTATCTCTCTGCTCCCAAATATCCTGTTTCTTCGAGTCATGTAGCCAGGACCAATAGAAACCTCTTCCTGCCATTGACTGACTTCATTTCCCAGACTTAGCACAATCTCATCCGCTTTAAACAACCTCATCAAAACTACTTTCTGGTCAGAGAGAAGCAATAATTATTATTATCAATAATTAACGATTAATAAACTTGAATGCACTATGGCCAGCACTATTAAGGTAAGGATGGGTACCTTTTGATTTGACAGGAACTTTTTTCTTGTTACTCTGCTTTTGATTTCCTTTATCAACATAGATAAGTTAGGATTGGGTAACACCCCCACTACCACAATAGAGGACAACAAGATTTCCTTTGTACTGCCTAGTAAATTTCCTTTTTCCTACTCCAACCATCCGCAAGGTTTAAAAACTTCAAACTGAGAAAAAAAATAGGGTTTTTAAATTAACCACTCAGTACCATGGATTACTTTTGCAAAGCCCTATTTTGCGGCACCTTTGAATTTTCAATTTCTTTACTGATCATTTTGTACGACTTGGATGTATATCTGACTAGAAGCTGAACTAACCTGGAAAGCAGTTGCAGGCTGAGTAAAAAAAATGTTCTTACAAATGTTTAATTTTGGGATACCCTTTAATAACATTTTGATGCTCAACAATGCAAAGCCTTTCAGATAGAATTGAAAGGGCACCTGGCAAGCCATTCTTTTCAATGGAATCTAGAGGTATTATTGACTTGATTTTGTGAGATCTACATTCTGATGGCTAATCTGTATAGAATATACATATGTTCATGTAAATATATATGGAAAATGTTTGTGATTGAGTGGGACTCAGAAGAAAATCTTAGGTATTTGTTAGCAATGTATAAGTTTTCTTTAGAGCAAAATATTTGTGAGGTTTCTAGAAGTCATGACTCTATAGCTAATTCTCTAACTGTGGATAAAACTGTATTTTCTTTGCATGTATTTCCACAGAGATAACATGTAGATAACTATGGTGAGAGTTGTAAAGATCAAATTCTAAATGTGGTCTAATTCTTAGAAATTACATTAATTTTATGTATCCTGCAAATAAAAAAAATGCTGCCTATATTTAAATATTGTCATATATATTTTTCAGTGACCCCCATGCCTTGAGTAAACTTTTGTACTTTTTTATTATTATCCAATCACTGCCAACAAAAAGCTACCAAATCAGGCTCTAAATATTGGAGGAAATTGTGTTTATTACATGCTATTAATTTGGCTACAAAATGTTGAAATGAAATTTGTGTTTTTATCTAGGGTTCTGGTTAATGTTAAAACTCAGGAACATAGAAAAATTGTCTACAAATAGGTGTGGAGAGCCAAAAAAAAAAATTCTCTTTCATTGGGTTTTAATTGTTATCTGTAAGAATGGCACATTATAGTGGAAGTTTTTTCTAACATTATTCCTGGATAATAGCAGAAACATTCATTTAATTTTCTCTGCTACGTTATCCTTTAAAAATATTTTTCATGTTATGTTATGTTTCAGGGAACATGATAGGATTGGTGGTATTTAAAAATCCATGTATCATTAAGCTATGAACTGTCATTTTATTGAGAATTCTATCAGTTATATCTAGCTAAGTCAGGTACTAGAATTTCCATGTAACTAAATTGAAAAAAGCAAGGAATTTTTGGAAAAAAAAGTTTTGATTTATTATTTTTATGTTTCAAAGACAGGAAAAGTTCAACTGTACACATGGACATGTTACCTTTTCATTCATTTTACACAATGGGTAATAGCTATGTTTCATAGAAGTAAAATAAACAAACAAACAAACAAATTTTAATACTTCAGTGGTTCTTTAATTTCATTGAAGTGTGTACCCTCTCAAAGGCACTGTTTGCAACCTATTCATTCCTTCTTATCATGTAGAATTCTTGCTGATGTTTTATAAATCCTTTCTATATAGAGTCTACCATCTATACAAAATGCTTTGGAAATCTTGAGATATATTGTATGTCTCGATGAATTGCGAAGGAGAACTTGGCACAAAACTATAGTAAGGGTACAAAACTATAGCATGCAAAAGGACTTCTATCAAGTCTACTGATATGTAGATCCTTTATCTGAGCTAATGGCTTTGCAAAAAGGGTGATACAACTGTATCACCTTTTTGTTATACTAGAATACTTTTAAATATGTACTTTTTGAAGTTAGAATATTTTCAATACTGTTAATGAATTTAAGTATTTTATTACAAGTGTTTTACATTTTTACAGAATGATACACTGTTAGTGTGTTAATCATAAAGTGTTTATACGTTTCTATGTTAATACATGGTCTAAAAACAAATCAGTACCTATCACATGGTCAAACAAAATAGTTCAGTTTTGCAGATCAGTACTTTTAATGCAAGTATCTATTAGGCTTCCTGAGCAATGAGATGATTTTACAAACTTCTTTAAATTGTAGAAAAAATATCTTGAACTGATACTTGCAGATTTATTTGTGTTAGTTAAAATTATCAGGAGTGAAATTATGGATGTTTATTAAAATTGGGAAATACAGTTTCAATTATCTCAAGATAATATCTGATCTCAAATGGGTTCTATTTCTTTTTATATCACAGGAAATAGACCAATTTTGCTTGATTAAACATAAAATTTACGATAGAGTTGAGTTTCTGTGCTTTAATGTTATATTTTGCAATTATTATTTTAATGTACTTTTGGGTACTCCCTGTTGAAGAACTAAGAATTGTTATATTAAGCCCATTGTATGTAGTAATAGTAATTCCTTTTTTCACCTTTGTTAATTTGACATTAGCAATAAAATTCATACAACAGAAGAAATGTAAGTTTTTAATTTAAATTCAGTGCATTATCGCTCTTTTATATATAAATGTTCTTGGCTTTGAAGATTAGATTAAAAGGTATTTTTTCCTAAGGTTGTAAACCACAAGAAATGATGATGCTTGTGAATTTAGTCTATTTCTGCATTATCTGGGTATAGTGAAGAAATCTTTACATCAAACTCTTTACAGAGTTGCCTGCAAATTTCAGGGTACCTGCATGCTTGACTTAAAATTAAAGGGCAGACATACAAATAACTTGATTGAGAGAAAAACCATAGGTCTAAATTATAGTTAGAGCAAAGATTTGTTTCATGATCTAGAGACATACATACATTACACACACACACACACACACACACTTTAGTTACTTCATTTGAAAGTGTAAATGTTGACATGTTCCTGTCTCACAGAAATATTTATAAAAGGATGCCAAATATAATGTAGTGTTTAAGAGAACAGCTAAATCTCACCCTCATTAATTGAGAATGCCAAAACTTATTTAAAAAACAAGATAGAAAGGCCAACATTACTCTTTCAGTTACCTTCTAAAAATATTTTTAGATGTTTCCTTGAAATACTAGCACAAATATCCTGGACTTAGCTGGTGCTTAAAAATGCTTCCTGATTTTGTAAATTCTTAAGTGTTTATTATTTTGAACATGAAAAAATACCAACAAACATGACCATTTTAATATACAAAGAATGTAAAGACTATATGAAACCATGAATCTTTATTATATATAGCTTGTTTATTTTGAATTATATAATAAATTCAGTCTAACAGCTCAACAACTGTCTTTTTTGTCTTTTTCCCTCTGAAACTTCTTCTGTTCTCTTTTGTGAATTCTAAAAAATGCTTTATTTGCACTCTATTCTTAATTTAGGAAATGCCAGATAATGGGTATTACCTTAGGAGAATAGACAAAGAGTATTATACATGAAATTATAGATCTCCATAACATACAGTTTGATTTTCTGTTTAAGTATACAAGTTCAACCTTTCAAAACTTCCCAGCTTGTACGTGATTCTTTCTTACCTTCTTGACAAATTCTAAGTATTTAAAATCTGCCTCTCTGTCTATGTCTCTTGTTCTCTGTCTCTCTTGTTCTTGCTCTCATTCTCTCTCTCTGTCTCTCTCTGTCTCTTTCTCTCTGTCTGTCTCTGTCTCTGTCTGTGTCTCTGTCTCTGTCTCTCTTTCTCTCTCTCATTCTCTCTCCCTCTTTCTCCCCTTCCTCTCTCTTTCGTTCGCTGCCCCCCTGCCTCCTCCCCTCTCCTATCTCTATCCTCCCTCATCCTGTCTTCATTCCTATTGTTGGAAAAAAGCGAAAACCAAAGTCCTTGTATACTTGTGCAAAATAGATTTCCCCACTGGTGTCAGAAAATGCACGTTGTATTCTGTATAGTGAGTCAACTAACTGTATCAGGAGAAGGGTAACATGCTTCATCGTTAGTCCTTTGGAATCACAATTGGTAATTGTATTATTATAATCCTCAAGTCTTTTAGACTCATTCTTCTTTGTAATGTTGTTATTGTATAAATTGTTCTCTTAACTCTACTCACTTCTGTATCAGTTCATATAGGTGAAGACCTTTTTAGGTTTCTCCTAAAGTGTAATAATAGTCCATTATTTTAATAGACCATAATTTGTTTAACCATTCCTTGATTGATGGAAACTCCATTAGTTTTCAGTTCTTTGCTACTACAAAATGGGCTGTTGTACTTTTATATGAATCTCTTTTTCCTTTGATCCTTTTTTGACAAGTGATTCCTATTTATTCTTATGTTTTCTAGTGTTTTTTTAAGAACAAAAATAGATGTTAGGATTTGTCCAAAAGTTTTTAGCATCTATTAATACAATTGTAATTTTTATTATCATTATTGCATACTATGTTTAGAATTTTCCTTATATTGGACCAAGCTTATATTCGTGGGATTAATCCAGTCTTTTAATTTTTTCCCTTGAAATCTATTTGCTAATATGTTATTTAATATTTTTGTGTCACTGTTAGGGATATTGGTCTATAGTTTTCTTTCTCTGTTTTGTCTCCTGATTTAGATATTAAGACTATGTTTGTACCATAGAGTTTTAAAGGCTTGCTTTTTCTATGTTGGCAAATAGTTTATGTAGTAATTCTTCTGTGAATCTTTGATAGAATTTCCTCATAATTTCATTTGGTCCTGAATCTTTTTTCCTTTGGGAGTTCAATTATGATGCACATTTTTTTCTGATACTAGGTTAAATAATATACATTCTTTGTTCCTTTATTTCGGATGTTCTCTTAGTTCCTGTAGTCAAACCATCTTTTTTCTTCCAATGAAGTTCAATTTATAGTTGTGGAGTTAACTTTCTTTTGAGCTTTTCTCTTCTCTTGATCCATAAACATTCATTTCGTTTAGTGTTTTCTTCTCTTCATTAGTATTTTCCAGACTCCATTTCTGATTTAGTACTTGATTTCAGTGCCAATGTGAACCCCAGCCTGTACTCTTGAATGGGTGGCTGGTTCCTGTTTAGTTTTCAACTTGATTCCTGGACATCTGCCATTGGCATCTATGTTTTCTCATGTGTATGTGCTCAAAGTACTGGAAGACATCAGTGTTCTTATTCAAAACTCTATGGTTCTTGGGGATTCCTTGGAATTCTCAGTCAGGAAACTCTTTTAAACTTTTAGCCTGTTCTCTTGAGCTCATTTTTGCTTCCCAGTCTGGATCCTTCTTCCAGTGTCCACAGATTCTAGTATTCTTTTTGTCAATTCTGGACTTGATGAAGGAATTTTTTGTGTTTCTGTTTGAGTGTTTTAATTCTTAACAACAAAAAAAACCTGATGGATGAATGGATAGATGGATTGAGGGGTGTTTTCTGACAATTGATATTATGTAATAAAAAATGACATTTATTTTTTGAGATGATAATTTGTTGGTTTATGGTGCATACACAATGTTTTGTGTTCAGACAGAAAAAGAATGAACATGAAAATGTTAGCTTATAATGAAGAAAAACCATTTGCTGATAGGATTTTGGTGAGAATAAAAAAAGAATTGTATTGATAGTTGCATATATATATCCATTGGTACACAACTTAAGTTGATTATGAATTATTCCACTGAACTTTCTTTTTCTACAACTTATTAATAATAAAAGGAACATTAAATACAAAATCCTATCTTTCAGATAGAGTTTTAATCTTTTTTTTTTTTTTTTTTTTGCTTTTTGGAGGGCAATTGAGGTTAAGTGACTTGCCCAGGGTCACATGGCTAGTTTTTGTGTTAAGTGTCTGAGGTCAGATTTTGAACTCAGATCCTCCTGACTCCAGGGCTGGTGCTCTATTCACTGCGCCACCTAGCCACCCCTAGAGTTTTAATCCTATATCCTTACATGTAAAGGTGTAATTTGTCTTTTTTGAATTAAAACATTTTCCACACATAATTTATAACTGAAAATTACTTATTGATTTCCCCTGTAGATGCTTTCCTAATTTAATCCATCTGTAAAAGCTATACATTTGATTACTATTTTTGGTCCATGTTTTTAAGTGATTGCAGATTTGAAGGCAAAAGTAGGAATAGCTTGGTTTCTGGAGACTATAGATTTCTAAAAAAGAAAAGAGCATTTTTAAAAAAAGAGATGCCTCTCTGAGATATTACTTTAAGTATTTACGACTTTTATGATGTCATGTAAAAGTTTTGAACATTTATTAGCAAAACTAAAGAATTATAAGAAGAAATTAAGATATTAATGTCTTTGGAATCAAAATTTCTAGATAACCTAATGAAGGTCCTAAATCTGAGTATGGAACCCTATTCTGAGATTCACTCTGTGGGTACAAAAGTTAAAAGAAAATATGGAACTTTTTGATATGAATTTGTTGGAAATTATTCTGGGTAGGTATCCCCAAATTGATAGATACACTGACATGGGAATTAATAGCCAAATCAAAATCTTGAATGTTTGGATTCATGATTTCAACTAGATATTTGTTAGGCGTGTCACTGAAATATAGCAATATTGATGGAGCACTGTGTCCTAAATACCGTGGGCTTAAAAGAATATGGCATGGTCCTTACACTTACAGAATTTATTTTGTATTATGGGAGAGATTATATGTATAAATAAAACATAATAAAATCTCTTGTAAAAGTACAATTAGAGAGATACAAAATGTTTACTTCAGTGTTGAAAACTGGTTTCATAAAGTAAGAGATATATCAGAGAATAAGGGCATTGAAAAAGAATTTAGGAGACTATTTTCTTATCTTTCAGGTACATAGGGAACATTTGGCTTTATTTTAAAAATAATTTTTCGTATGCTTGAAGATCATTTGTAAATCAGTACAAAAACAAATACAAAACGGCCCTTAGTCTTTTATGATCCTCTTCCAGTTCTGCAGTAACTAAAGGAAAAGTGATAAGAAACAGGAAGAGAGTGATAAGAATCATACAACAACAACTACCATACCCAGCAAGAAATGCCTTTCTGATATTTGGTATTGAATAAATATTCTAATTGCTTATGAATTGGTTCTGGGCTTTTCACATAAAAACAAAAAACCCCCACCAATTGTTATTGACTTTCTAAACACACACAAATTTTTTTAATAAGTCTGCAAATATATTTAGAAAACACATATTTTAGATCAATAATATATAATTATAAAATTATATAATTAATTAATCATATATAATTATATAAATAAAATTAATTAACATATAAATATTATGATAATAAATAATATTAATATATTTATAATCATATAAATATAGAAATGTGTAAATTATATGTATATGTACATGCATATATACTTTGTTGATCTTATGATAAAAGTTTCCTTAAGTCAAAAATTTCTTCAAGGATACAGAGAATAAGTAGGAACTGGGGAATCTGGGTATAGATTGCCTACCCTGAACCCTTTGATTTTTTCTTTAAATAGTGCCAGTCATTCAGTCATTAAGCTTTTGTCAAGAGCTTGCTATATGCCAAGCAATGTGCTAAGCACTGGGAATAAAAAGAAAGGAAAAAACAGTCCCTGAATTCAAGGAGCTCACATTCTAATGAGGGATAGAAAGTGTAAAGAACTAGCTCTATTTAAGTTATAAACATAGTAGACTGGAGGTAATCTGAATGGGAAAGGCAATGGTAGCTAAGGGATGAGGGAAGAGGCCCAGAAAGATAAATATCTTTCATGAGAAACTAGGATTTGAACTTAGCTTTAGAAGGAGCCAGAGGAATTAAGAAATGAAGGTGAGGGAGTAGTGTGGAGGGGACTAAGTATAAAAATGACCCAGGTTTATAAAGAACTTTAAACACCACACAGAGAAGTTATTGTACGATACTGGAAATAATAGCAGTCACTGTGACTCAGTGTGCATGGGGTAGACTTGGTCATATCTAAATAACTTTGACAACTGAATGGAAGATGAGTTGGAGTGGAAAGAGACATAATGAAGAGTGATCAGTTGGAAGACTATTGGAATCAATAGTCCAGGTGAGAGATGGTAAGAGCCTGTACTAGGGTTGTGGCTGGGTGAGTGGAGAGAAGGGAACATATCTGAGGATGTTTTGGAGTTAGAAACAAGATTTGACAATGGATTGAATATGTTGGGGGAGTTAGAAACAAGATTTGACAATGGATTGAATATGTTGAATATGAGATGAGGGACATTGTGGACCTGGATGACCAGGTGATGCCTTTGACAGTAAAAGGGAAGTTCAGAAGAGTGAAGGGGCAAGTCAACAAGTCAAGGAAAAAAAAAACCATTTATTAAGCATCTTTGTTGTTGAGTCATTTTTTAGTCATGTCTGCTTCTTCATGACTCCATTTGGGGTTTTCTTGGCAAACATACTGGAGTGATTTTTGATTTCCTTCTCTAGCTCTTTTTATAGGTGAGAAAATTGAAGCAAATAGGGTACAGTGACTTACCCAGTTCACACAGCTAATAAGAGTCTCAGGCAAAATTTGAATTCAGGTCTTTCTTACTCCAGGTCTGGCATCTAGCTGCCTTTTTAAGTATCTGCTATGTGCCAAACACCGTATTAAGTGCTGAGGATACAAAAAAAGGCCAATCCCTTCCCTCTCCCCTCCACAAAACCCAGTCCCTACTCTCACAGTCTCATGGGCGGAGACAAAATGCAAATGACTATGTATACACAAGATGCATACAGATAAATTAAGAGTGATCCCAAATGAAAGATGTGATGATTAAAGAGAAGGGAAAGGCTTCTTGTTGAAGGTGGGACTTCAGCTGAGATTTGAAGAAAGCCAGGGAAGTAGAGATCAAGAGGGAGAGAGTTCCAAGCATGACAATAGCCAATGAATACTCTGAGTTGAGACATGGAATGTCATTCACAAGTACTAGCAGAGTGAACAGTGTTACTAGATCTTGGAGTATAGAGAGCAGAGTAATGCTTAAGAAAACTGGAAAAGTATGAAGAGTTAGGTTATGAAGGACTTTAGAAGTTAAACAGAGGAGTTCATATTTGATATTAGAGGTAATAGAAAACTACTGGAGTTCATTGAATTTGGTGGAAGGGTGTGTGATATGATAAAAAAAGTACATTAAGAAAACCAATTTTGGTGTGGCTAGGTGGCGCAGTGAATAGAGCATTGGCCCTGGAGTCAGGAGAACCTGAGTTCAAATCCATCCTCAGACACTTGACACTTACTAGTGTGTGACCTTGGGCAAGTCACTTAACCCCAATTGCCCTGCCTCCCCCCTCCAAAAAGCAAAAAAAAAAAAAAAACAGTTTCACAGTTGAGTGGAGGATTGACAAGAGTGTGGAGAAAATTGAAGTGGAGAAACTAACTATAAGGTTATTATTGCAATAACTCAGAGACGAAGTGATGAGAGCCTGCACCAGGATTGTGACAGTCAGAGGAGAGAAGGGAAAGTATATAAGAAGAGTCAAGGATGACACGTAGGTTGCAAACATAGGTGACTGGAAGGATGGTGGTACTCTTAAGAGAAATAGAGAATATTGGAAGAGGAGAAGTTTGGGGGAGTAGAGTAGATAATGAGCTCAGTTATGGACATGTTGAATTTAAGATGTTTATGAGGCATCTAGTTTAAGGTATCCAAAATGTGATTGGGGTTGTAAAACTGGAGATGAGGAGAAAGTTTAGGACTGGACAACTGTATCTTAGAATCATCTGCATAATTGAATCCATGGCAGCTGAAATCCAAGGAACTGGGGACAAAAGGTAAGGAGTTCTGCTTTGGACATGAGTTAGAGATTCTTCTGTGACATGTGTACCTCATTTAATAGAAGAAGCCTGGATATATAAATTCTTGGTTCTTTTCATAGAGATGATAATTGAATTCATGGTAGCTGATGAGAATACCAGGTGAAAGAATCTAGAGTAGAAAGAGAATAGAGTGGCATAGCAGAGCACAGGTAAAAGAAGTCAAAATGGGGTACTTGAACAGATAGAGCCAGGGGAGATTAATGTCATGAAAACTTAGAAAAGAAAGATTTAAAGGAGGTGATCAATAATGTCAAATGCTGCAAGGGGGGGTGAGGACTGAGAAAAGGCCATTTAATTTGGCAATTAAGAGATCATCGGTAGCTTTGGAGATGATAACTCCTTTTGAAAGGTGATGTCAAAAGCCTCAAACAATTCAAAAGGAAAAAAGGAGATAAATTGGTTATTTGCCTTTTTGCAGAGGGAAAGAAAGAAGGAAGCAGGGAGATAGGGAAGAAAGAAAGGAAGGAAAGGAAGAAAAAAGGAAGAAAGAAAGGAAGAAAAGAAGGAAAGGAGAAAGGAAGGGAAGTTCATCTTCCTTCTCAAATTCCATCCACCATACATGCAGTACACAAATGCAATCATAGGTTTGACTCTTTTCCACAACTCTCTAAAATCTAAGACCCAAATAATAGGAGAATTAGAATCTCCTTACCTACAAATTCTGGCATCTATAGAGATAGGGACTGGCCCACTTGTCTGTCTCTTTATTTTACGTTAATTTCTAAAAACTTCCAATTTCAATTCTCTTTCTCTCTCCAGCCCATTTCCTACCCATCAAGAAGGCAAACAGTATAATACTCATTGTATATGGGAAGTCATGTAAAACATATTTCCGTATTAGTTACTTAAAAAAAAAAACTACCAAGAAAAATAAAGTGAAAAAAAAATGCCTCAATGTATACTCAGAATTTCCAAGTTCTCTCTCTGGAAGTGAATAATATTTTTCCTCATGCGTCTTTTAGAATTTTAGTGCATTATTCCTGTTTATAAGAGTTACTAAGTCTTCCACAATTGATTATCATTAAAATGTTATGGTGTACAATGTTCTCCTGGTTCTGCTTGCTTCACTTTATATCAATTCATATTAGTCTTACCAGTTTTTCCTGAAACCACTCCCTTCATAATTTCTTATAGCACGATAGTATTATGCCAGTTTCGTGTAACATAATTTCATTCAGTCATTTCTCAACTGATAGGAACTGATTCCATTTCTAACTCTTTGCCACCACAAAAAAAAGAATAGCTATTAATATTTTTGTACTTATGAGTCTTTTTCCTTTTTCTTTGATTTTTCTGAGATAGAGATCTAGTAGCAGTATTGCTGGGTAAAAAAGTATGCACACATTTATAGCCCTTTGGACATAGCTCCAAATTGTTCTCCACAGTGGTTCAGCTAGTTCACAATTCCACCTACAGTGCATTAAGTGTCCCAGTTCCTCCATATCCCCTACAGCATTTATAATTCTCTTTTCCTGTGACATTACTCAATCTGATGGTACCTCATAATTGTTTTAATTTTCATTTATTTAATTATTAATGATTTAGAGCATTTTTTTCCATATGGCTTTGATTTCTTCCTTCGAAAACTGCCTGTTAAAATTCTTTGTTGCTGTTGTTTAGTTGTTTCAGTCATGTCTGACCCTTCATGACCCAATTTAGGATTTTCTTGGCAAAGATACTTAAATGGTTTGCCATTTCCTCCCCCAGATCATTTTACAGATGAGGAGACAGGCAAACAGGTTTAAGTGACTTGACCCATGTCATACAGGGAGCCAAGTACCTTAGTCTAGATTTGAACACACAAAGATGAGTCTTCCTGACTCTGGGTCTGGCACTCAATCTACTGTGCTGTCTAGCTGCCTTTGACTACATATGCATAGGGAAATGGCTCTTATTTCTATAAATTTGGCTCAGTTCTCTGTGTATTTGAGAAATGAGACCTTTATCAGAGAAATTTTCTGTAAAATTTCCCTCATTTCCTGCTTTCCTTCTAATTTTAACTGCTTGGTATTAATCTTCCCTCATGGTTTTCTCTGTCTCTTATTTAGCCTTAAAGTCTTCCCTTATCCATAGATCAGACAGGTAACTTTCCCCCCATGCTCCTCTAATTTGCTTACAATATCACTTTATGTCTAAATCATGTACCCATTTTGACTTTATGTTGGTTTATAACAGCGGTTCTCAACCTGTGGGTTGCGACCCCTTTGGGGGTTGAACGACCCTTTCACAGGGGTAACAGGGGTTGCCTAAGACCATCCGAAAACACATATTTCCGGCGGTCTTAGGAACCGAGATACTGCTCCTCTATCTGGCTCCAGGCGTGTCCACCCACATGCAGATATGCCTGCATAAGAGTATTAAAGGGTCGTGGCATTAGGAAGGTTGAGAACCACTGGTTTATGATAAGATGTATTGGTCTATGCCTAGTGACTGCTAGATTGCTTTGCGGTTTTCCCAACAGTTTGTTGACTAGTAATTTTTGTCCTAAAAGCAGGTATCTTTTGGTTTATCAAACATAGGTTATTGTGGTCACTGATTTCTGTCAATCTTACACCTAATCTCTTCCACTGACCAACCACTTTATTTTTTATCCTATACCAGAATGTTTTGATGATTGCCATTTTATAGATTGAGATTTGGTGCTTCTAGGGGTTTCTTCACTCTCCTACTCCCCCACATTTGTGTTGATATTCTTGACCTATTGTTTTTATAGATGAATTTTATCATTTTTAATATATTGGCTTCCCCATGAGAAATTATTTCTCCAATTATTTGTATCTCTCCTTATTTGTGTGAAAAAGATTTTTTAATTTTATTCATACAGTTCCTGGGTGTTTTGGCAGCTAAACTCTCAAACATTTTACAATTTTTACAGTTATTTTAAATAGAATTTCTCTTTCTATTTATTCTTTTTGAGTTTGTTGATAATATATAGAAATATTGATGATTTATGTAATTTATTTTATATTTTGCAACTTTGCTAAAAACGTTAATTATTTTGACTAGTATTTTAGTTGATTCTCTAGGGTTCTCTAAGTATACCGTCATGTTATCTTCAAAAAGTGAGTCTTATTTCCTCATTGCCTATTCATATTCAATTTATTTTTCTTGTCTTATTGTTGTAATTAGCATTATAGTAGAATATTGAAAAATAATGGTGATAATTGACACCCTTACTTCACTGCTGTTCTTATTTGGAAGGCTTCTAGTTCATCCCCATTGCAGGTAATGCTTGCTCTTGGTTTTAGATATAGGTATTGCTTATCATTTTGAGGAGAGTTCCAATTATTCCTATGCTTTCTCATGATTTAATAGGAATGGATGCTATATATTGTCATGGACTTTTTCTGCATCTGTTGAAATAATCATATTATTTTTTGTTGTTTTTGTTATTGACATGATCAATTATAATTTTCTTTAAATTGGAATAGTTTCATTTACACCTATACAACTGGTAATGTTAAAGAATGGCCTACGGCACTAAGTAATAGCAATGATATATGACTATGAATGGCAGTTATTCTTAGCAATTCAATTAATGATCCAAGACAATTCTGAAAGATTTATAATGAAAAAAGCTATCCACCTCTAGAGAAAGAACTGGTGGAGTCTGAATGCAGATTAAAGCGTACTTTTTTAACCTGCTATTACTGTGTACAATGTTCTCTTGGTTCTCCTCATTTTACTTTGCATTAGTTCGTGCAAATCTTCTAGATTTTTCTGCAAAATCTTGTCCATAATTTCTTATAGCACAATAGTATTTCACCATAGTCATATATTGCAACTTGTTCAGCCATTCCACAATTGATGGATATTCCCTTGATTTCCATTTTTTTCATCACCACAAAAAGAGCAATTCTAAATATTTTTGTGCATATAGGTCCTTTCCATTTTCTTTGATCTCTTTGGGATACTGACCTAGTAGTGGTATTGCTGGGTCAAAGGGCATGCAGAGTTTTATAGTCCTTTGGGCACAATTCCAAATTGCTCCTCATAATGATTGGATCAGTTCACAGCTCCACTATCTCCTTTAATTTTCAGTCTCTCGTCTTTTGTGCTTGTTTTGAATTGGTTTATTTGTAAACTTTCTAGTTTTTAATGCACATTTTATTAATTAATCCTACCTTTTCTCACTTTGTTATTCCATTTTAGGCATATAATTTCCTCCCAAAACTGCTTTAACTTCATCCCAGAAATTTATATTGTTTATAATTTTCTTTCATATAATTGTTAATTGTTTCTATGATTTGTTATTTGACTCATTAATTAACAAGATTTCATTGTTTTGACATCATTTGGGACTTTGCCTTTTGTTTGTGTTTTCTGAACTGATTAGTATTTTTTATTGCTATGGCCCCTAAATAATAAATTTGTCATCTAAATTTTTGCATTAATTTGCAATATCTTTGGATTCTAATACACAGTTAAATTCTGTAAAAATTCCATATGGTGCTGATAAACATGTATATTCTTTATCATTCCCATCTACCAGATGTAATGTCTTTTTTCATTTGAGTTTCTCCAAAAATTGATTAAATTCCATGTCCAAAATTGAGAAGGGGACATGACAGTCTCTTGCTAATATCATATTTGTTGTTGTCATTCAGTCATTTCACTCATCTCTGACCCTTCATGACCACATTTGGGGTTTTCTTGGCAAAGATGCTGGAGTGATTTGTTATTTCCTTCGCTAGCTCATTTTACAGTTAAGAAGACTGTGATAAACAGAGTTAAGTGACTTGCTCAGCGTATTACAGCTAGTAAGTGTCTGAGGCTGGTTTTGAAATCAGGTCTTCTTGACTCTAGGCTTGGTGTTCTATCCACTGAGTCACCTAGGGATATTACTATATCTTTTTTGCAGTTTAGTTAATTTTTCCTTTATGAATTTTAGATGCCAAGATATTTGGAGCACATAAGTTTAATATTGGTACAGGTCTGTTGTTTATGCTTCCTTTGAGCAGAGAATCATTTCCTTTTTCCTCCTTTTATATAGTTTATTATTTTTTTTCACTTTTCTTTGTCTGATACCATAACTCCTTTTTTTATGATGCATCTGAGGCATAATAGATTTTCTTCCAGTCCTTTTTTATTCTGTATATATTTTTGCTTTTGATGTATGTTTCTTGTCAGCAACAGATTGTGGGTTTCTTCTTTCTTACTAATCTGACTCCCTCCTCTGGATTATTAGATTACTTAATTTGTCAAAGTTATGAGAGGTTTATATTTTGTTCCATTTGTCTCTACTGTTTTTTCTCAATTAGTAATGTTGTTATTGTTGTTCCCTTTCCTCTGTAAAGACAGCATTTGTCTCTCCAGCTACTTTTGGTTAATTTATGTCAAAGCAATACTTTTACTACTGGAAGGAGCTATCTGTTCCTTCACCATCACCACTCTGCCCCCACCCTGAACCCATTTCTCACATGTTTCTCTAGATTAGGAGTTTTAACTCACATATTAATTCCTATCTTTTTCCTTTTATCTAATTCTTCCCCTCTTACTTAATTATAGTAATCCACCCCCCCCACCTCCATCCCCACTAATCCTTTTCATTTTGTTTATTTCTCAAAGGGAATTTTGTACAAACTTAACAATTAGATTGTTCGATATATAGAGCACTAGACTAGAAATTAGGAAGAGATGCTTTAAAGTCCTGCCCCATAGATTTACTAGCTGTATGACCTTGGGCAATTTGCTTAACTTCCAGAACAACTCATGTGATTACCAAAATTATAATATGTGAGGAACAACTTTGAAAGAAGTCACAATTCTGATCAAAGCAGAGACCAATCTTTAGTACAAAAGATGGATAATGAAGTATGGCTTTCACCTGTTGGTGAAAAACTTAAGAGTGACATGGTCACTGTATTGGTTTGTTTTGCTTGAATATACATACATACATACATACATACATACACACACACATACATATATATATATATATATATATATATACTGTAGTTTAAAAGAGCATCACTAAAACTTCTTTTTAATGTAAAAATAATAGTGGTGCTCTTTATAGAAATAGGAAGTTTTTAGGAAGGGAGAGGTTTTTTTGGAGGACAATGGTGTGTTTTGTGTTGGGCATGTGGAGTCTGATATGTCTGTGGGACATCCTGGTGGAAATGATGAATAGGTAAATTGGCAATATGGAATTGGAACTCAGAAGAGACTGAAGGCTAAATGTGTCATTAGCATTGACTAGTTAAAACAACTGGACTAGAGTCATCCAAAAGAGAGTGTAGAAAGAAAAACAAAGAAGTCCTAGGGAGAACTCAGGGGGTACACTCGTGTCTAAGGGGTGGGCAATAAATTGGTGAGTCTGCAAAGAAGACTGAAAAGAATCAATCTGACAGTTAAGAGAATGTGAACAGAATAATGTTCTGAAATTTCTGGGGGAGGAGGGAAGGAGGTAGTTAACAACATCAAATATTGCAGAGAGGCCAAGAAGGACAAAGTCTAATAAATAAGCCTTTAATAAAAGCCAACTTTGTTCTATGCTTCTATGCTTCTGACACCAAGGATACAAAGAAAAAAGTAAAATACTTTCAAGAAGCTAACATTTTGGGCAGATACAACATACAGAGAGAATTAAATGCATAATGATTTCAGGAGGCAGAGAGTATCAATAACTGGGAAAATAAGAAAAGGCTTCCCATAGGAGATGTCATTCCACTTGAACTTTGAAGTAAGGAATCTAAGAGAGAGGCAAGGAGAGTGTACACTTTAGGCATTGATCATAGCTTGTGCAAAGTAAGAAATGGGAGAGATGATACATTCAAGTTGGGGAATAGCTAGGGGACCAATCTGACCGGAATACAAACAACAGAGGTGATTAAGATGAAACACATTTGAAAAGCAAGATGCTAGTCAGACAAAGTCCTTCAAATACTGCACTAAAGAGTTTTATTTTATTTTAGAGGAAAGAGGAAATCCTTGAAAATTCTCAAGGAGAGTGATGACATCATCATTCTTGTGTTGTAAGACAATAAGTGTCCTGAAGATAATCTGATAGCTGAATTCTTTGTACTTTAGGTGCTGTGGAAAACCGACATGGAGAATTGGGAGCTCCCACATCTTTTGGTTCACTGTAGATGGTGCTATCATTGTATAGAACCAAATTTGATTTTGATTTTTATATTTGTAACATGACATATAAAATATCTTGAAGGACTCTCTTATCCTAGTTCTCAAGATCATTCATTTTTTTCCTTTTTCAACTTAATTTTGTAGTTACATGGCAATGAAATAAAATTTACCCATTTCCCACAAAATGCTAACGCTCCCTCTGAGCTTAATCTACCAATTAATCCTACGCTAGTGGATTAGGTTCCAGGAAGGATTTGGAATTGGGGATGGAGTACTTCTTCTCTGATCTGTCTTCTAGGAGTAAACCTTAGGAGTTGTGACTTATAACTTCTGAGTCCCCTTCCTACGTATGCTCTTCAATATTAATAAAGTAGTTTAACTTTGCTAACTATTAGAAAAAGATATTTATAGAAACTATAGGAGTAATGAACCTTCTCATAACACAAGTAGCATGTAAACCAACAGTCTGCATTATAAATAAAGAGATAAACTAGAGGGACTTTCCAAAGCAAAGAGTATATTATCTCCTCTATTATTATTATAGTGCTGGAAATCCTAGTTATAACAATAAGCCAAGAAGAAACTGAGAGAATAAGAATAAGCAAAAACCCCCAACAACATAAGTGTTTTTTCCAGATGATATGATGATTTATGCACAGAAGTTTAGAAAATCAATGAAAATTAATTTCAACAAAATGGCAATATATAAGATAAACATACATTAATTAGCATTGTTACCGGCAAAACATCGTAGGAAGAGAGAATGCAGTTATTTTGAAATTAATTCTTGCCCCTTTTCTCAAAAGTCAAGCAGAATAAGTCTAACTCTTCTTTTGTACAATAACATTCTAAATAATTGAAGGGAAATATTTTGTCTCCCTAAGTCTTCTCTTCTCCACATAAAATATTAATTCCTTTAAACTATCATCATATATCATGGGCATGAGGCCCTGACCACAGAAAGGTCATTGTCCTCTAAGATCTCTCTTTATTTTCAGTTTTTTCCCTAAAATATGGCATGCTAAACTGAACATAATACTCTAGGTGTAGTTTGAGAGGATTCTTTCTTGATGGAATATCACATCACATTAATGTTTTTACCTCCCATACTGCACTGTTGACACACATTGAGATTTCTTCAAATTGTTTTCTAACTATATTTTCCCCATCTTGTCCTTACAAAAATGATTTTTGAATACAAGTATAGATTTTTCTATTTATCTCTATTAAATTTCATCTTAAGTCAGTTGATTTTTTTTTTTATCCCATCAAAATCTTTTTGGATCTGAATTCTATCATTTGTGTTAGCCATTCCTTCAAACTTTGTAATTATCATGTGATTATCATGGTACATTGAATGGGGGTAACTACAATGATAACAATAATGGCTGATAGTTTTTTCTTTTAGTTCAGATCTGAGGTTTCACTTACAGAGGGAGTGCTTGCTGTGAAACTCATTTATCCAATGCAGAAAAATAACTTTGTAGTTTAATTTTAAAGAGTTGTTGGGGGGGAGGAGTACTGAGAGGTTAAGTGGTTTGCCCATGTTTCCATAGATAGTAGGTTTCAGAAGCGGGCCAGGAATCCAGGTATTCCTGAATCTAAGACTAATCCTCTATACATTACAATACACTGCTTGTCTAGCAAGCATGTAAATAGTACTTTAAACTTCTAATGCATTTCATACAGAAATATATGTAATGTGATATATATGTATGATACATGACATGTATAGGATATATTATGTATACATCATGCACACATATTTATAATTTAATTGAAATATATATTATATATTCTGTTCTCTGATCTTTAAAACACTCCCTGAAAATGTTGCAGCTATTATTATTTCCATGAAGAAACTGAGGTCCTGATAGCAATACAACATAAAAGAATCATAGGACTTGAACTGGAAGGAATCACAGGATCATAGATTTAGAGCTAGAAGTGTACTTAAATGTTATATCATTCAACCACATTTTTTTATAGATAAAGCCCAGGAAGATTATTATGCAGTTTATTCAAAGTCACACATTGAATAAAAGAGTCAAGGTTTGAACCCATGTCTTCCAATTCTGCATTCAACAATCTTTTCAACATAGTAATTGACTAATA
Source organism: Pseudochirops corinnae (assembly GCA_028646515.1). Taxonomy (NCBI): domain Eukaryota; kingdom Metazoa; phylum Chordata; class Mammalia; order Diprotodontia; family Pseudocheiridae; genus Pseudochirops; species Pseudochirops corinnae. The sequence goes on from JAQQSV010000806.1 coordinate 76,350, forward strand.
ATTATTTGTGAATGAATAGATGAATGCTTAATGAGCAGTAAAGTACAGTTCAAACATGGTTCAGAAGAGGGAGGGAGGAACACTGATTTGAATTGGTCGGGAAAGGTTTCACTCAGGAAGCAGAATAATGTCTATGCTTTGTAGGATTTAGCAAGATGGAGAGATAAAGTCAGGACGTTTAAGGCAGAAAAAGGGGCATGAGCCAAAAAGTCAAAAATTTGTCAAGAATTGTTTAAAATGAGTATTTTAATTTGATTAGAGCAGAGGGTTAATGTAGGAGATGCTGTAGTGGGATGATCTTAAATGTGAATAATGGAATACTGTGGCAAAAGCAGTATTTTAACAAAGCTAATCTGACAGTAAAGAGTAGGATGAATTGAAAGGGAAGAGACTGGAGACAGGAAGAGCAATTAAGAAATAGTCTAGATATAAGGAGTTAAGGCATGGTAACAATAGTAATGGAAAAATGAATAATGTCACTGACAAAGATATGGTCATTAGTACATTCTTCATTTTTTAATACTTTTAAATAATATTTCCCCCAATTTCATGCAAAACCAATTTTAATATTTATTTTTTCCTTAAAGTTTTGAGTTCCAAATTCTAACTCCTTCCCTCCTGCCTCCCCAAGATACTGAGCAATTTGATATAGATTATACATATGCAATCATGTAAAATATTTCCATATTAGTCATTTTTGTGTAAAAAGATTTGAAAAAAAGAATGAAAGAAAGAACAAGAGAAAGAAAGAGAGAAAGATAAAGGTAGTATGTGTCAGCCTTTATGTATTCAGATAACATCATTTCTTTCTCTGGAGGTGGATAGCACTTTTCCTCATGAGTTCTTTGGAATTGTCTTGGATCATTGTATTGTTGAAAATAGCAATTTTATTTGCTGAAAATGGCCAAGTAATTCACAGTTCTATTGTTTAATGTAGTTACCATGTACAATATTTTCCAGGTTCTGTTCACTTCACTTTGTAGCAGTTTGTGCAAGTCTTTCCAGGTTTTTCTGTAATCATCCTGCTTGTCATTTCTTATAGTACAATAATATTCCATTTTAATCATATACTACAACTTGTTCAGCCATTTGCCAATTGATGGATGTCCTCAATGTCCAAATTTTAGCCATCACAAAAAGAAGTTATAAATATTTTTGTACAAATAGGTTCTTTTTCACTTTTTAAAAATTTTATTTGGGATATAGACCTAGCAGTGGTATTGCTGGATCAAAGGACATACACAATTTTATAGTCTTTTGGTCAGAATTCTAAATTGCTCTCCAGAGTGGTTGGATCAGGTCACAACTCCACCAACAGTGTATTAACGTCATAGTTTTACCACATCCCCTCCAACATTTATAATTTTTCTTTTTTTGTCATATTAGCTAACCTAATAGGTTTTTTTTACATTTTAATTTATCTAATCAATAGTGATCTACAACATTTTTTCATATGACTATTGATGGCTTTGGTTTCTCTGTCTGAAAACTACCTTCAAATCCTTTGATTATTTATAAATTGGTGAATGAATTATATTTTTATAAATTTGACTCGGTTCTTTATATATTTGAGAAATGAGGCCTTTATCAGAGATACTTGCTGTAAATTCCCCCCATCCAGTTTTCTCCTTTCCTTCTAATTTTGTTTGCATTCATTATGTTTGTAACTTCTACCATGATCATCACAGTGCATTGAATGGGGGTAACCACAATGATAACAATATTGGCTGATAGTTTTTTCTTTTGGTTCAGATCTGAGATTTCACTTACGGAGGGAGTGCTTGCTGTGAAACTCATTTATCCAATGTAGAAAAATAACTTTGTAGTTTAATTTTAACTTTATATACTCAAAATTATGAACTTCACATTTTGTAATGCTTTATATCTTGTTTGGTACTGAATTCTTCCCTTATCCACAGATCTGACAAGTAAAACTATTCCATACTCTCCTACTTTATTTATAGTATCACCCTTCATGTATAAATCTTGTAACCATTTTGACCTTTTGTTTAGAGGGGAATTTGAGAGGTCTCCAGGGAATTGCCTCCTAACTGCCATCTTGGCACTGGAAATCCAAATATAATCAGAAAATACTGACAATAACGTTGAGAAAAGCTAAATAAGGTGTCAGAATAAAAAAAACCTAATGAGGCTAACTTGTCCCTGGATACACACACACACACACACACACACACACACACCCACCATGGTGTAGTGGGAAGGGTAATAGATGGGATACATCTGTGACTCAGGCTGTCATCTTGTCCTTTTTACTAACTCAATTGTAGCCTTTGTTAAGTCACTTCGACTTTCTGGTTATCATTTTCATTATTTTTCAAATCAAGGTTCTGAATCACATGAGTTCTTTGCATTCCCTCCTCTGACTGACACATGCAGAACAGGAAAGAACTTTTGGAGAAAGAGCTCTTAGTTCTAAAAGTCTATGAGAGTATAATGGTTTTGCCTACAATTAATTCCACATTAAAATTCTCTGCCTTGAAATCTACATTTTTGGGGGTCTAGTTCCTTTGAGAAAAAATATAAAAAATAAAATCACAAATTAGAAAATAGGAAGCTGCTATTGAAATCATTCCTATATTGCTCCTCCCATAATTTGGCTGGTTATCTGTGTAGGAAATGAACAGAGGAAGTATCTGTCTACAAACTCCTTATCATCAAGGTTACTGCTGTAGTAGCATTTCAGTGTTTGCCAAAGAAGTAAACATATAAGCTAAAAAAAAATATTTTCCATCTTCAAGGAGCAAGACTTCAAAAATAAAATTCAAATTAATTCAACAAATGTTATGCAACCAGTAAAACACTGGATTAAACATTGAAGAAATGAAAACAAAAATAAAACATTCTCTGCCATTAAGGAGCATTCATTCTATTTAGGGGTTGGACTGACCTGAACCTTGAAGGAAGATAAGGATTCCTTGCACAGGTGAGAAGGAGTACATTCTAAGCATGGCAGGGTGAGATAATGTACAGAAGTGGAAGATACAGTGTTAAATTGAGAGGATAGCAATTAGATCATCTTGCTTGAAATGCAGATGGTCTGGAAGTATAGTAGAAAAATGACTGAAAAGTCAGCTGATGCCACAATAGCTAAGATGGGACAAGGCTGGAGAGAGGAAAAAGGCTTGAATGTTAGGTTAAAAAGTTTGCATTTTACTTTAGACATGATGAGGAACCATTGAATGCTTTTGAGTGAAGAAATTACAGATTATAACTTGGGAAAATTAGTTTGGCAACTTTTGGGAGGATGGATTGGAGCAGTGATAGAATGGAGATATATAGTAAAACAAGATAGTTTAGACATCATTTTATATACCACCTCTACAAACCAGTTCCTTATTATCTGATTTGAGCCTCCTAGCAACTCTGTGAATTTAAATTAATTGTGAGTACTAAATTAATTATGAGGCTGTGCTAATAGTTTAGGGGACAGATGGTTAGGATGGTGACCATGTGAGAAAGGGATGGGGGCGATGCCTGGTACATAGGAAGGATTTAGCAACTTTTTATTTATCTAGCTTAGGAAAGTAAGTTAGATATTTTCAGCATAAATTTGGTTATAGGATATAGGTCAACTAATCTAGTATCATGAAGAAAAGGTCTGTTTATAGGCCTAATTTGAAGGTCATTTTCCTAAAATGAAGTGAGACCTTTGTCTAAATATATAAATGCAAACAGATATGTCATTGAGCTCTGGCTATGATAATAACTAGTATTTGTATGGAACCTTATTTGGGTTGAACCTCACAATAATCCTGTGAGATAGTTGCCACATGTACTATTTTTCAAATTTTACAGATGAGGCAATTGTAGTTAAAATATCATCTCATGGGCACTCCACTAATAAATGTTAGAAGCAGGAACTGATCACAAGTTTTCTTAACATCATATTCAGCCCTCTTTTGTAAAGGGAGGAAAGGGGCAGAGACTTTATTCTGGATTTTCAGAATAGTGTGTTCAAATTCTTGGGGCCTGAAGAGTCAAGAATTTGCCTGGAGAAAAGAATGGGTAAAAGAAGGTCTCTCTCTCTCTCTCTCTCTCTCTCTCTCTCTCTCTCTCTCTCTGTCACACACACACACACACACACACACAGTTCGAATAGTAGGTTAGTACAAGACCTTGAATGGCAAGAGTTTGTATTTTATTGGGCAGGCAACAGGAAGTCATTGAAGATTTTTTTGAGCAGGGGAGTGATATGGTAAGTGCTGTGTATTAAGAAAAATATTTAGGCAATTGTCGGAGAAAGGAAAAAAAGAATAATGGACATCATAGCATAACAATAGTTCAGAGGTTAAATAGAAAAAAATCTACTTTAATATGATTGATGAACTTTATTGGATAAGAAAGGAGGGAAGTGACATGAGAAATATTGCATAAAGAGAAGTGATAGTATATGTGGATGTGTGTGTAGAGGATGAGAAAAGTATTAATGAGTAGGGATTAGAAAAAAGTAGAAATGTTCTGTTAAAGAAAAGCAATCCACTAATAAGTCACAGAAACACAATTTTGATAGATGTCACTAGACATATCTAATAACCTCCATAAAACCAAAACCCAAAAACTTTAGGTAAATATTATTTATCCCCTGATAGAAGGAACACCCACAGGTCCTCTGTTTTTTCTTGAGGTTTTCATTTGAACTTCTCTCATGTCAGAGAGTTCCTAATTTTTAGGAAAATGGGCTATCATTTTTATATATAGCAGCTGTATGTTTGTGCTATTGCCAGTTTACCTTACTTTAAAGATTCTGAAACCATATCAAGGTAGGCATTTAACTGATGCCTTTTTTGTGATAGTTTTGGAAAATCACATTAAAATAAATTTCATTCTATAAAGGCAAACCTGACATAGTGCAAAAGTTCAAAAAGTATGAAACCGTTTTAGGGAGTCTTCAAGGTTAAAACTGTTTTTTATAATAATATTAAATCATTATTTGCCTATTAAAATGATTCTCCTTTCTCCAAATACATATTTATGTGAATATAGAAACAGATAGGAGAATCCAGCTGTCTTCTATTAATCCATTAATGAGATTTGCAGAGCTATATAAGAGAATGCAACTCTTTTCACTATTTTTTATTTTGAAAAATATAGTTTTTCATAAAAATATACTTGTGTCAGCATATAACGTAGGTTATTGTTAAATTTTTAATCTACAATACAATGTACAATAATATTGTTTAATTAAATATTTGAAAATCTATCAGTTCTAATTTTTAATAAACTAAACATCAACAGATCTAACTCGCATAAACAAAAGCTCTCTTTTGGGCCCTCATTAATTTTTTTTTAACAATATAAAGGGATCCAGAAACCAAAAAGTCTGAGAAGAGCCAGCATCATAGATAAAGAGCTGAAATTGGAAGCAAGAAGACTGAACTCTAGCTCTGCCTCTAACATATACTAACTGGATGATGAGGCAACTTGATTAGCTTCTGAACGCTGCCAGACAGCTCAGATGTTTTACAGATGAGTTGCCCACTCTGGATTTTGGTAGAATTAACATACAAGAAGTTCCTTATACCAATTAAGATGAACCACCACTCTCCAACTAACCAACCAACCAACCAACCAATCACCCAACCAAAAGTCAGAGCAGTGTTCATGCTGTTTCATGGTCAGTCAAACTACAATTTCAAAAATCATTTTTCAGAAGACACCAAACATGTCCTAAAACTTAACTTCTTTTGTATCATGGATTCTTTTGTTAGTCTATGTAATTTGGAGCTTTTTACCTCAAATAAGGAAGCAGCTAGGTGGCTTAATGGATAGTGCCGGGCCTGGAGTCAGGAAGACCTGAGTTCTAGTCCAGCCTCACACACTTACTGTGTTACCCTGCGCAAGTAACTTAACCTCTGTTTGCCTAAATCTACTGGAGAAGGAAAAGGCAAACCACCCCATCTTTGTCAAGAAAACCCCATGGACAGCATTGATGTGCCATGGTCCACAAGGACACAAAGAGTCAGACACAACTGAACAACAACCTAAAATAAGAATAGTTTTAGTGAATAAAACTATATACTTAAAATTTCAAGTGTACAGATTCTATAAAAGAGTATGTGCATTGTGAAATGACTTAGATTTACAAAAATATTCAAAGTGGGGTGACTTAGGGTAGTGAATATCACAGTTTTTTAAAAAAAAAATTTTTGATGAACACAAATTTGATTTACATAAAACTTTCCCAGAATACCACTTTTAAGTAAATAACATATTTACATATTGCTTTGAAGCCCACAAAGCACTGTTTTGTTTGCTTCTCTTCTCATTTTTTGTCATAAACTTAAAAAATAGATGAGAATTAACTTTTCAATACACAAAAAAAAAATAGAAGATCATATATGAAAACCTAAATTTAATTGTGTATAGTTTTAAATGTTCCATGATGAAACCAAATGATCCATAATGATACCAAACCTGTACTACTTGGATATATCCCATTCTGAATTTCCTTCTCTTCTCTGTTTTGTAGTTTTAAAAAATATTTCATGGAGACTCCTGTCTTTGACAAATAATTTTCATCATAAAAACTCTGTGAGGTTCTTAGTAATGTATTATTACACTCAGTTAATCTTAGAAAGGTTGGTTATGTGACTTATACAAGGTCACACAGCTAACAAATAGTTAAAGATGGGACATATGCTCAGTTCAGATATTCCAAGTCTAGTGATTACTTGATGCATGTATGTATACACATACACACATACACACATGTATATACATACATGTGTACATGCATATATATATATGCATATACATCCCCATATACATGTATATATGTATCTGTATTATGTATATCTGTATTATGTGTATATATGTATCTGCATTAAATTCCATAAAATTTTGTAAATGTTCTTGAGTTCCTTCGGGGGATAGGTAATGGGAGGGTGGGAGACTAAAGGAGGAAGATTATACTAAGCGTTCTAAATTATTAGTACTTTGAATGAGGTCTTACCTTTTGCTTCCTATGATAGTTATTGTATTATAAGTGGAAAGAACAATAAATTTGGACTTAGAACACATGGGTTCAAATTTCACTTTTTTGGCCATGTGAGCTTGGGCAGGTCACTTAACCTCTCCAAAACAAAACAAAACAAAAAGGGGATTTTGACTAGATTCCCTCCAGCCCTCAAACTGTCCTACTATGCTCATCTCTATAGCATAGCTCGTGCCCAGTATTTGTCATCTGATAAATGTAATTGGCCTGAGGATTTTTATTGACTTATTTTTAAAGAGATCATATACAAACTGTTCATATTAAATACGGACTGGTTAGCTCAGTGCAAAGGAAAAGATTGTTAGCTTTGTCCCTGAAGGGTCAAGTTACTGTTCACTATTTGAAAACAAAATACCTTTCTGTTTTGAGGCCACAAACTCTGTCCGTAACATAAATGCATGTCATTGGTCACTCAGAGATCTAGGGAAGGGTAAATACTTGACTTAAGGTAACAGTTTGATGGCAATCACGTAGAAGATGATATGAAGCATTGATAATCAATCGGTTTAGGTATTAATTTGTATGAAAAGATACCTCAAAATTATTTTAAGCTAATAGTTTGACTAAATATTTTAAAGTGTTTTCTTTTTGAAAACCATTTCAATTCATTCAGAAAGCAATCATGTAATTTATGAGTAGTTCCTGTTGCAGTGTTTGTTCTCTCCTCCAACCCCAGGAATTTGGCATGAGTATACATCTGCAGAAAGCATACAGTTTACATGGAATTAAACTCTGATTATTTAGTCTTTATGGGAAAGGGATTCTGTCTGTTTGATGCTTAAAACGGTTAGACAGAGTTTGTCAGGTGAAGGTTAATTGTTCTTTAGTTAAAGCAGTTCTGTGCACAGATGGGTTATCAGGGCTGAACACTCGTTACAAGATTAATCTTATTTCCGACAAGACTTCCTTTTCCTTCAACTGATTTTTGCTCAGCCATTGGTCCTGTCATCAGCCGTTAAATGAAGGGTGGATTATTTCTGGGATATTAATGCTTATGTTCAGTGAAACAATACTAAATATGTGTCATATCAGAAGGACCATCTTTAGGACTATCTCCTACAGATGCATATTTCACTGTCCTTCGGAGGACTGAGATTCATAAACAACTAGGACAATCAAAAACATTAGATTGTCGATCCTAGCGAAAAGGCAATGTAAACAGTTTCATCTCAGCCTCCCTTTTTGCATAGTCATGACTTTTTAAGTATATCATGGAAATTCTTTTGTCATAAAATCCTTCATTAGTGTTTGAAAACTCTACTGCTGTGAGCAAAGTTTCTTTCTTGCTGGCACATCACCTGAAGAATTGGTTTTTTCATTTGTTTAACTTTTATTCAATATAGTTGAAATAAGTAGCAATGTAGGTAGTTTTCCTACTTAAATTCCATGAATATTTGCACTTAGTCATATTTTCAAAAAGCCAAATATTCAAATTCTGGGAGATTGTGTATATAGGCTTTTGCTATGTTACTTTATTATAAATATCAATATTTTTTAAAAAATCATCCATTTCTTTAATTGTGTCTTATGCAGTCATAGACAATCAGTTTTTTCAAGAAATACTTCTACAAAAATAGTTAAAGAACAATATTAATATATATTTAAAATATTTCCATTTTCTGGCATCTAATAGTTTAGTTCACTTGTGCTAAAATGTTATTTCACAGAGTACACAGGTTTGGAGAAAGTAACAGAATTCAAACAGGCACCCATGAACTTCAGTTCAATCAGCAAATACTCAAGTCTGCTAGGATCTCAGATTTTTCATCTCAATGTAGTGGGCATAAAGTAAATAAAAAAAATAGGAAATGCATGCTTGGTCAGAATTCTTATGAAATTCCTCCTGATTAAGCAAGTAAGAGGAGCAAAGAAAAATATTATTAAACTCCCGGATTGATTTCTCCTACTTCTAGGCTTTTTCTTTGGAGCAAATTTTCCTTTGGACTCATTGCCTAATTCCATTTGACAGTTTTATGCATTCCTGTATATTGGTGGTACAATCTGTCCCTTCAGAGTTTGGCTTGTCCTGTAATCTGATAGCAGAAAGTTTTTGCCTTGCTAGGTGCATCCCACTGCTCTGAGTCATAAAGTCACACCTTGCTTAGTAAGAAATAGGAATAAATAGTAACAGTGACTGGAATTAACATTTTCAATAGCTGAACTTCAGTGGCCATATTCTTTAATACTACAGCCTTAGTTAAAAAGGTGAATGAAATTTCAACCTAAAGTCAACACAAACACACACCCCAATGTAGCTATCCACGGAAAATCTTTTATTTATGAATATAGCTGATTCATGAGACAGATCATCTTTCACACAGAGACATTACCATGGAGACTTGGTGGGATCAGAATTGTCTTTGCACTGACAAGTTAGGATTCCCCAGAGTTGCTCGATTTCATTGGACTTTAGACCTTCAAGGAACTTGGTTCTTAGAGAAACTAGGTGAAGAAGCTACACAGAAAGACAGATAAGTCCATCATGTTCCATTTTTCTTCTGTCAAGCTTGACTAAGAATTTGGGATTGGTGAACTGCTCTGCCTGACAACAAAAGCCAGAAACAGTGGAAATGATGTCAAAATGAAAGTGAGGGGCTAACCAGATGAAAAGTGCAGAGAACTGACTGGTACTTGTAGCTATGGTTGTTGGTGAGAGTGATGCACAGTCCGTAGCTCATCCATCTGCCTACTTGCTTCCCTGGATTGCTGCTTGAGAAAGCACCTATCTGACCATTTTTCTTGCCATTACTCTGTCTTAGAAGTGTGGGAGAGGAGAGAGCAGGTTCAATTTCCTGGCTGCAAGTATTTTGTTTTAATTCTTATTTGTTTTCAAGTTATTTAATAACTGTATTAAACTACATGGCTATGGTTTTTAGATATGCCTATGAGTGTACGATTTTTTTTATTGAAACAGTAAAAGCTTCCCAAATGCAGAAAAAGTTTTCTCTAGTCAAACTAGGATGGAAGTCAACCAGTTAGAGAAAGAGCTTCAACAATTTTGGGCAATTTCTGAAGCTATTCAGAGCGTATCCTAGATCATCTTTTTGACCTAAGATAGACACTCAGCAAGGAAATGAGCATGTAAGCAAAGAGGCATAGGGGGAAGTTGATTTAATTGAATCCAAGTATCCTCTTTGACACATGCTACTTGTCCTTAGCCTTGTCTGGCATAAGATGATCCCCTGTAGTCACATCAGGTGCCCAATCAGTGTAAGGACCACTCTCTCCTTATGAAAGAATGTGCATAATTATATACAATGAAATTTGGTTGGGAAGCTTTAACAGTCAGTGGGAGATCATGAAAGACCTCATGTAGGAGGTGGTATTTGTGCTTATTTATTCCTTCCAAAAACCCCTTTACATAATTATTGTCTCCATTTTAAGAATGAGAAAATTGAGAATCACAGAATAGAAACAGATTGCTCATGATCACATAGTTAACAAATGACATATTAGAACCCATTTCTCTCATGACTCCAAGAACAGCGCTCATCCCACTGTAACATATTGCATCTTATGGGAGATGAGACACACAAACTTGTGCTTACAGTGAACATATCTGAAGCAGGCAAAAGGAGCAAAGGTCTTCAAGGACATGAAGATGCTCAGTCTATGCTATATAGTCTTACTTAAATGTATACCTTGCATCTTTTATTTTAAAATATTCTTTAGTTATTTCAGTCTGAGAATATGGTATGGACCTGTTATTTCATCAGTGTAAGACTTAAATTCCTCATGAAGGAACTACTAATTCAGACCAGCGAGTCCTTTACAGAGTTGTCTGGGGCACACAAAATCACATAACTAGTATATGTCATAGGTGGGACTTCAATTTAAATCTATCTGTCTCTTAGGGCAGTTCTTTAAAACATGAGGATAGCCAAGTTCAAGTTAAACAATTATAAAGTCCTGAGGAATGCTTATATTGCAGATGATGTTTTCTCAGAAGTAAAGAAATAAACTTTAAAATCTAAGAATTGTCCTAATTAATGAATCATTAATCTGTCTTTCAAAAGGCATTCAATTCCCAAACACAAAAATCATGTCTTGAAGATTCAATTCTTGCCAACATATGAGTCATTAAAAAAAAGTTACTTTCAGGTATGAGATTCATTGTTGCTCACTAATAAAAATGATCATGACTCAAGTTTCCATAAGTCTCTATCACTCCATGCACCAAAGAACATTCACCAGTTTTGCAGGCTTAAGAACAACCTTTAACTTCAAACAGCAAATTCCTTAGTAGTAGGGCTGAAAAGAAAGATGTTTAAACATGCATAGGCATTTTCCCCATTATGTACATCTCTACTGGTGATCAGTTAAATACAAAGAGATACATTTGACTTAGGTCTTCCAAATCATACTCTTTTACCCTACACCGCCCCCCCCACCAAAGAACCAGATCCCTTATCAATTTTTTCTCCAGCTCTTCTTTCATTACCATCACCTTCACAAGGACTTTTAAACCAATGTGGCACATAAGTCCAAGATCTCCATGAGGAGAACGTCCTCTGATCCCACACCAACTCTGATACCTAGTCTCACAGACATCACCCTTTTTTTCTTTTTAACCCTGGAGAATGTACTTTAAAGGAGAAATTAAGAAGAAAGAAACTGAAAAAAAAAACCCATCCCAAAACAAAACGAGTGAGATCTGGGATGAAGAAAAGGACAGAGAAGTAGGATCACAACATATCAATTAATAGATTATTAGTGATGATCAAAAATGTGTGAGAGATTATGATGCAGGGAAAAACATAATTAAGAATTGGATTCATGAAAGAAATGAGATGAACTCACTCGTAGAAATGTTGCAGAGCAGCAGAATAGATTAAAAAAACAAAATCCAGAACTATATTGTTTATAAGAAAAACTAAGTAAACAAAGATTTACAGAGACTTTTGAAAAAAGAGACTGAATAGAATTTACTATGACCCAGGAGAATTTAAAAAAGCAGGGGTAGTAACAATACAAGGTAAAAAAAAATTTGACATGATTGAAAGAGATAAGAAAGAAACTGGATTACATTAGGTCACTCTGCCTGTTTGAAGACTTTGTTTCCAGATACCCCATACACTCAGTGGCACAACATTTCTTGTGTAAAGATCGGCTTCCAGAGGCCACATAACAAAATACCACCAGGTTCTTCTCATATGTGCTTCAAGGTAACAATGTCTTTATACTACTTAACCTCAGAGGAAAAACTTTTGGTCTAATATATTTGTTCCAGTTCTAATTTCTCTTGAATATCAGTCCCTTATCAGAGTTATTTGATGCAATGATTTTTCCCATTCAACTTTTTTCCTTATTAAAGTTACATTATTGTTATTCATGTGAAAGCATCAATTTTATATAATTAAAATAATCTGTCACCTTTTAATTATTTATTTTAAAAATAATTTTATTTTTTTTTGTTATATTTTAAGTTACAAGCTGTCTCCTTCCATTTCTCTATCCCCAACCTGCACTGGAGAAGACCATCATTTCACACACATGTGACTAGATAGACAGATAGACAGAAAGACAGATAGCTAGCTAGATTATAGAGATATGTGTGTATACATATATATGTAAGGCCATACTATGCATACTTCTATGAATCAGTTCTTTCTCTGGAGGTGGATAGCACCTTCCTTAGGTTCTTTCTAGTTGATTTGAATATTTAGCTTAGTTCAATTTTTGTTCAACTTTTTCTTCAAACTATATTGCTATAATTGTATCCAACATTCTTTTGGTTCTGCTCATTTTACTCATTATTTCATGCAAGTCTTTCCATGTTTTTCTAAAGTCAACCTACTCATCATTTCTTACAGCATAGTAGTAATCCATCACAGCCATATACCACCACTCATTCAGTCATTTCTGAATTGATGGCCATAGCTTCAATGTCTAGTTCTTTTCCATGATAAGGACGGCTGTTATAAATATTTTAGAACATATAGGTTCTTTTCCTTTCTCCCTGATCATCTTGGGAAACAGGCCTAATAGTGGTATTGCTGGGTCAAAGGGTATACACAGTTTTGTAACTCTTTGAGTATAATTCCAGATTGCCCTCCAAAATGGTTGGATAAGTTCACAGTTCCTCCAACAGTGCATTAATGTCCCATTTTTTTTATATCTGCTTCATCATTTATCATTTCTGAATTCTGTCATTTTAGCCAATACTATAGGTATGAGAGGCTATGTCAAAGTTGTTTTAATTTACATTTCTTTAGGCAATAGTGATTTAGAGTATTTTTTCATATGATTATATATTGCTTTGATTTCTTCATCCAAAACCCCCCTGTTCATATCCTTTGACCATTTGTCAATTGGAAAATGACTCATTCTTTTCAATTTGACAGCATTCTCTAGATATTTGAGATATATGACCTTTATCTGAGAAACTGTCCATACAATCCCCCCTCTCCCAATTTTCTGCTTTCTTTCTGATCTTTGGCTACTTTGGCTTCATTTGTACAAAACCTTTCTCACAATGTTCTCTTTCTCTTGTTTATTCATAATTTCTTCTTCCCCTGTTCATAAGTCTGATGGGTAATATGTTCCGTGTTCTTCTAATTTACTTATATTTCCCTTTATATCTAGGTCATATATCCATTTTGACCTTATCTTGGTAAATGGTGTAAGATATTGGTCAATACCTAACTTCTGCCAAATTGATTCCCTGTTTTCCCAACTTTTTTTTTTTTTTTTTTTTAGCAAATAGTGAATTCTTTTCCCAAAAGCTTAAGTTTTTGCATTTGTCAAGCACAAAGTTGCCATAATCATTTAGTACTGTGTATCATATGTCTATTCTGTTCCACTGTTTCATCTTTCTATTTCTTAGCCAGTACTAGATAGTTTTGATAATTACTGCTTTGTAATTCAGGTTAAGATCTGGTACTGCTAGACCACATTCCTTTACATTTTAAAAGTTTATTCCTTTGATATTCTTGACCTTTACAAATCAACTTTGCTATTATTTTTTCTAGGTCAATAAAATAACTTTTGGTCATTTAATTGGGATAGCATTGAATATGTAAAACGGTTAAGTTACGATGATCATTTTTATGGGCTCTATCCACCCATGAACAATGAATATTTCTTCAATTATTTAAATCTGACTTTAATTGCTTAAAAAGTGTTTTATAATTATGTTCATATGATTTCTGGCTTTCTATTGGAGGTACACTCACAGGTGTTTTGTGCTGTCCATGATTAGTTTAAATGTAGTATCTCTTACCACCTTTTCTTGCAGGGTTTTGTTGGTGACATACAGAAATGCATATGATGGATGTGGATTTATTTTATATCTTTCTTTTTTGCTAAAATTATTGTTTCAACTAGTTTGGTAGTTGAACTTCTAGGATTTTCCAAGTATATTATCATATTTTCTGCCAAAAGAGAGGGTTTTTTTCACTTCATTGCCCATTCTGATTCCTTCAATTTCTTTTTCTTCTCTTATTGTTATTGCTAGCATTTCTAATACAACATTGAATAATATTGGTGATAATGGGCATTCTTCTTTCACACTTGATATTATCTGGAAATCTTCCAGCTTCTACACATTAGAAATAATGCTTGCTGATAGTTTTAGGTGGATGCTTCTTATTTTAAGGAAAAAATCCATTATACCTATGCTTTTGACTTTTTTTTTAAAAAATAGGAATTATTATTGTATTTTGTCAAAAGTTTTTCTGTATCTATTGATATTCTGTATCTATTGATATTCTGTATCTATTGATATAATCATGTGATTAGTTTTGTTATTGATATAATCAATTGTGTTAATAGTTTACCTTATGTTAAACCATCTCTACTTTCCTGGTATATTTCTCAGTTGTTTACAATGTATAATCTTTGTGTTACTTACCACTTTTACATTTTTCTCCGTTACTCCTTGTCTCCTCCAATCCATAAATGCAAAAAAAAACTTGATCAATTTTGTTAATGACATGACTTTTTATTCGTTATATTCTTCTTGAGATATGCAATATAAAATGTTGCACTAAACCAAGCTTCTGCCAAACTGCTTTCCAGTTCTCCCAATGATTAAATAGTTGTTCAATACTAAGTAATTTATGTTCTCAGATTTACTTTATCAGTAACTTCAGCTTTTTTCTTCCTCTATTTCTTCCTTATCTATTGTGATTCACTAATTCACTTTTCTTCTTTTTAAAGCAGTTGCAAATAGACTTCATGATTATTATCACACAGTATAATTTGAGGTCTTAGAAGTGATATATCTCTTTCATTTCTCCTTTTTTTTATTGCTTCCCTTAAGATTCTAGATCTTTTTGTTCCTTCAAACACATTTTAAAAATTATATTGTTTAGTTCTTTAAACAATCTCCTTGGTGATTTAATTCAAGCAGTATCATAATTTTTACCATATTGGGATGGCTTAGGCCACTGAACACCTTTTGAGTTGAGTGGTTCTTTGTTTCCTTAAGCAGAATTTTCCTCTCTTATATCTATATAGATTGAATGATTGACTCTAAGATATAGATTTTATATTTATTTTGAGTGGATCTTTTCTATCATTTATTCTTGGATTAAATTATTGCCATAAAAAAATGATGTTCATTTTTATGGCTTTATATTGTATCCTACTACTTTACTGAAACATTTCATTGCCTCTATGAGGTTTTGTTTGTGTGGTTTCTTTAGTATTTTCTAAACAGACCATCATGTAGTAAGAAAATAGAGATAATTTTTTATCTGTATTGCCTATCTCTATGCCTTAACTTTTTTCTCTTATCTATTACTATTGCTAGCATTTCTAAAAATAAATTGAATGGCGGAGAAAGTGGATATTCTTGCTTTCCTTGTGTATTTATAAGGAAAACTTCTAGTGGTTTTTAAAAATTTATACAGTATTAACTTTAATTTTGGATATATTCTTTATAGTGTATTAAAATTTACTTTCATGCTTATCTTTATAGGATTTGAGCATAAATAAAAATGGTACTTTGGTAGAGGCTATTTTCCTACTGAATAATTGTGACTTAGATACTTTCATTTTTAATATGATTAATTGTGTTATTTTCTGCCCTGTGCTAGAAGAATCATCTTCATGAGTCCCAATCTGACCTGAGACACTACTAGTTGTGTGACTCTGGACAATTCACTTAAGCCTGTTTGCTATCTGTAAAATGAGCTAGAGAAGGAAGTGGCAAACCACTCCAGTATCTTTGCTAAGAAAATCCTAGATGAAGAGTCAGATAGAACCGAACAACAGGGGCTACTTTTTCATGTAAGACAAGGGCAAAGAAGAACTTAGTGGCAAAAGACAGACATATGAGTGATTTGACGTTAGGAAAAAAGGAAAAAGAGTTCATGACAAATAACCTCAATGTTTTCCCCTGTAAAATGAGCTTTCAACTGAGATGTTGGTGGGAGAAAGACTCATGGGAGGTTTGTGGAAGGCTGAAATGGCTTGAAAGAGCCATTGTGGAGAGTGAACCATATTGATCATAACTATGGAAGGCTTGCTTTGCTACAATAAAGGCCAACTTGAAGGGCTCTTATTGTTTATTGTTACATAAATTTGTATTGGATTCAGTCAGAAAAATGGCATGATTTTCTTCACCTTTCTTCACCCACAAGTATATTGGAGTGAAGGTGGTAGATGGTGAGAGTAATCTAAGGCTGAGACATGGCAAGGGACAACTGATGCCTATGATAATGGAGAAAGGACCTCAAGAGAAGTGGGTGGATAGTATAGAATTAGACTGATTTACCGAGGAGTCGGGATGGGGAAAAGAGAAAATAATGGCAAGTTGAGGAGAGATGACCTGGGCATTTTGTCTCATAAAAGACATTTGTGGGTTTTTTTTCCAGTTTTTGAGAATAATTTTTTCTGGTACAATAGTAATTTTCTTTAAAAACTTTATCAAATTGTCCCATAAATCCTCATGAGATAGAGGTCTTTTCTTCTTTTTTTTTTACACTT